>JAEIIJ010017116.1:0-96420 GCA_018904815.1 Drosophila ogumai | reverse complement strand
CATAAAGCCGAAGCCGTATCAATAACTGCGTACTTTCCCTTTCCCGTGAGAAGAGGAGCGTCTCTCGGACTGGGATGCCCAAAACTGTACGATGAAATTCGGCACATCGAAAGTTGCCAGGCGTGCTCACACGGAGCCGGACTCCCAGCCAGACACTCGGTTTATGCAGGCGAACGATTCATGAAATGCTAATAAAACAGCCAATTCCAGTATTTATTAACTTAACTTAGATCCGCAAAGAGGTTCCTATTTATCAAGCTTAAATCGTCTTGATTTAATTCATGTACTCAAGGCTTGAGTATAACACAATAACTTTGATTTTATCATTTTAAAAAGATTTTAAATGTTCAATTAAAACTTTATGAAATTCATCGCATAAGCTTAGCAACAGACACACACCCATCGGCAGGTAATGTGAACCCACAATTTACCCGCTCCGTCCCCTTGTTTTTTCTTCTTATTTTTATCTTTCCTTTTCTGGCCTTTGTTCGTTGTTCTTTAATGGTTGTCCTGAGGCGCTGTGGCCCCAGATTAAATGGCAGTGAGCACCGGATGGAGTGCGGCATGGAGACGGAGACCCTTTCATGTGTCGCCGTTGACAATCAATGGCAATCAATGAAAATACTCCTTGAACGCTCTTTCCAAATTTACTATGGGAGAGCGAGTGAAACCGGTTGGCGGAGGAATGTTTTAATCACGAATTCTTTTGGGAATATCTCTTTTATTTTCGTCCGAAATAAAGCTTTTTCCCCTGTCACAACTGCGTATCATTGGTTAGTTTAGTAGCTTAGAATTTTTTTTAATTGTTTTCAGTGTAGGCATGTCTATAGATTTTTTTTTAACTCTCAAAGGCAACAAACTAGCGAAATTTTTGGTCTGTTATATCCTTGTGAAATTATTAAACGAACAAATGGGGGGCCTTTAAAAGAGTTTATTTTGATTAATTCCTTTGATTATAAGTTTAATAGCTCTTCGATTATTAAATATAAGAAAATCAAAAGACTTAGGCAACAAACTTGCGATTAATTCTCGCTTGAAACTGTGACCTAAGAAAACTTCAGATTTCCTTCGGCCATACATGATAAGGTCAAGTCTCTTCGAAAATAAAACCAAATACCTCAAAAAAGAAAGAAATGTCAAAAAGTGACAAAAAGAACCTGGCCACAAAGAGCCGTTAAATGGGTGCAGTTAGCTGCTGTCCAAACAACGCAGACTTGGACTCCGCAGTGACACAATAATACCCACGCTCACACGCACAGGCACTCAGCGATACTCAGATTCACCCATACCGAGGCACGTTGCCCATTTCTATTTGGCACGCAGTTGGAAATAGTTGGAAATAGCCCAATAAAAAGCTGGCTGACTGACTGACGACGGTCTTGTATGCGAAGTGGGACTCTCGCTGCGAGTGTGTGCTCTCTGAGCCGGTTCTCTTGGCCACTTGGCCACTTGCTGTGGACACACAGACACAGACGCGGGCAATCGTGAACTTGTCACAGACCATTAAGACCATATTGGCCATACTGGCAACTTGTTTCCGTTTGGTGGCTATACATAAGCCGGCTACGGCTACTGTGGGTACAATGACCCAGTTTTGCTGCCGGGACAGAGGGAGAGGCACGCGCATTCATCTGCCTGTCAATCGATAGATAGATTCCAAGCTTGGTTCTCACCGCGAATGTTGGCCAGCGCGTTTACCTGACGGATTTGCCTGCAGGGGGCGTCACCTGTTCCCATTCTGGTGCTGCTCCAAGAGCTGCTTTTAATTATTCAATTAGAGTCGAGGGTTACTGACCCAAGCCAGGTTGCCGACTGCTTTGCTATTCCGCCAACATGCAACGGCAGGAACTTTAACTATTTGCAGAATCCCCAGGAGATCGTGCAGATCGCTTATCGCCCAGTAAATTGCAGCTAGTTACAGGGCTTAGCCTTGTTCTGGGCTGGCCATTATTCAGGCCTTTGTTCTGGCCTGGCCAGCTCGGAATGTGATATTCTTGTTCGCTCCCACCTGCGGCTTAATTAAGCATGTGAGACAATTAGATTTCATAAGTGCCGGCAATTAACTTGTGGATGGAACTGCGGCAGTGGCATGGCTATGGGAGGATTTCTTCCAGTTTCTTTACCCGGGAACGATTAATGCCAGCAGACCGCGTCCAGGTTATACATTTTCTCGAGCTATAAGTATTCTCTGCAGTGGTTTTTGGCTTGTTTCTTGGCCAAGACCTGCCCCACCTGCCCCACAGCGGGCAGCCAAGCGTAACCAACTGCAGAAGTTGCAGAATTCGCAGCAGCATCTCCGGAAGCCTGGTCAAAGCAGCCATACTGTTGGCCTGCAACCAGCTCGGGATTCCGCTTTCGACTTTGGCTCGACTTCGAGGCGGTTAGATCAGAGTCAGACCTTGATTAAGGTCATTCGCTTCGGCCCCATGCCCGAGTGGCTGAGACGAAGGATGAAATCGAACACTAAAATAAAATTGTTAGGAATTTCATTCTTATAAATATATATATGTATATAAAGGTATCATCGATTTAAAATTTACGAGAGTTGTAAATTTGTCTATCATCATCGATCATCTAACCTATTAAGCCTTTTTATTAACCATATTTTAATAATATTTTTTTCAATTAATCTTACCATAATACCAAGAAAATTTCCAAGTGCAACTCAGGTATAATATAGTATATTCGTATCGGTTAAAATGCAGTAAACATATCTAATTGCCAAGCACGCGCTGCCAAAGGCAAGGCACTCGTACAGTGCCAAGGGCCAAGCCTCAGCTTAGTCACGGTACCTGGAAAACTAAGAAAGTAACAAAATATGGTAAAGGAGAATAAGTTTTCCAACGAAATACTCAATTTCACCAGACACAACTTCGGGCCAAGTGGAACTAGAGTGCAGTTTGCCTTGTCTGAGGCGCTCTCGTCGTCACTTTGTTTATTCCGGACGCCGAGTGCACTGTGAAAGAAACAGCCTTAAATTACGAAAATTAATTTAAATTTTAGTACATCATTTTATAATAGTAAAATAAAATAGTAGAGGCATTTGGTTTGAATTAAAAAGGCTTTAAGGCTTTAATTCCAGGATAAATTTTATTTTTGCTTACAATTTATGTTGATTTGAAGCTAGATATTTTCCATAGTGAAGTGACCAGCGAAGGGGAGAACTGCAAGCCTGGCCAAGACGCTTTTAGGTTTTCCAATTGTCGGAAGAACACCAGCTCAAAGCTGGCGGTTCGATAGCACAAGTGCTTGAGCCTAGACCAAAGATACTTTATTTGCTTGGCTAATGAAAAGGCGGGGGAATGACTTTGCAGCTCCCACAGATAAGGCTGCCCAGGAATCAAGAACACGACTTTCCCTGGCAATTCCAGAGTATCAGCCTTGGGCCCCAACGCCCACAACGAAAACTGGATGCTCAAAGAATCAATTAGCATTAAATCAAAATTTTAAGAGCCCAGCTTTTGGACATCACTAGACAACGCCCCGAAGAGACCAAACGTCGTTCTGGGCCTTTCCGTTCGAGGCGTGGTCGCTGCGATGGCTATTTGAGATGCGAGATGAGGGACTGGCCATTTAATAGAAATCTTTGCCGAAGGGCCTGCGGGATTCACAATCGGGCGGCCCAAGCTATGGCCATGTTTATGTTTATGGTCGATCGAAGAAAGATGAAAGAAGCTTGGACCACAAACAGAAATACACATAAAAAAGAGAGAGGTGAGAGAAATATTTGTTTGGGATTAGTTTAGATTTTTTGTCTCAGATATCTTTGAAGGCTTACATCCAAGACAAGGGAAAACTTTGTGAAGAAATGTAAATGGGGATCTCAGTTAAATGCTCCCATTCATGAGGATTTCTTTAGCTATCATTTGTAATCCTTAATTTATAGGTATTTTGCTCGAAAGAGACAGTAATCTTTTTCAGCTGCCTATTGTGAGGCTTCGGCTTCAGGAGTGATAACTTCAGTAAAAATGCCTTTAAAATTCGCCTGACTGCATAACTTGACTATTAAAAACAATTACATAAATTGGTTTGCGGTGAAAACACGACGAATTGTCGCCTTTGCCTTTGCAGCAAACCATAAAATGTTATTATTGCATAATCGGGCCTTCTTCGGCCGGGCAGACATGTCGTCTCGGTACGCGTGCTAAATATTGAAATCGAAACAGAAAATTGTCGTATTTCATAAGCAATTATCTGCGCCAGCTTTGCCCACATTAAAGGCGAGCGGTAGAAGGCGGATTTAATGTCGGTTTCAGCCTTTGGCCACGTTGTGAAACAGTCGAAAAGTGCAGCGAAATAGAAAGTGATTTTCTGTCGGCAATTTGGAGGCGCTGAAAAAGCCAATTTGAATGGAGCTCGAGTCGGAGCCGGGATGGATGGTGAATAGGAACTGTCGTCTGTGTGGCTTGGGCCGAGGCCGAGAAAATCGCTGGGAGACGGGGGCCACAAGTCGTGTGTCCTCGCCGAAGTAGCGTTTAAATTAGTGTAGGCAAGCACTGGAACTAATGACGATGTCTCCATGTTGTTGTCATATCGGGTGCATTCAACCCAGCTCTCTTGGACCCGGAGCGGGCGTTAGGAGATTGGAGATCGGAGATCGGGGGTCCGGCAATTGAAAGATTTTACTTTCGTTGCAACTGGCCGTGAAAGCGCTGCATGCTGCATGCCCCGCTCCAAAATGCAATTCAATTTTTGTGCCTCAAATTGCGTTACACATCCAGTCCAGTCCATGTCTGGCGATTTCACAGCCGCCGGCTTACTTTTACCGCCAATCCAATCAAAATCCAAATCCCTGACTAGCCCCGGAATCAATAAAAATCGAGGGAAAAACTGGAAAACTAACCAACTAATTCAACGCTAGGAAAGTGAAAACTGTGTCGCCGCCTTTTGTCTATTGCCTTGCCCAAAAGGAAGCGTTAATTATATCAAAATCGCAACAAATGGAGTTAAGCCGTAGAAAGTGAAACAAATATTGTGTGTTTCAATCAGCGTTGAGCCAGTTTAGCGACAGGTGAAAGTAAAATCTGTGCCAAACTTAATCAAAAACCACGAGACCCAGCACCAGCACTGCTCGGCAATTGGGTTAAGCTCAATAACTAAACGTGTTTGGGTGAACGAGTGTGAATTATGGCTGTGGCTCCAACCTTAAACTGGTTCTGGCCTGCCTCCATAAAGCCCAAAAGATGACATGCACTTGACAAGCCGAAAGAATGGAAGAAGACCCAGAGTCTGAGTGGAAGTCATAGAAAGCTCAACGGAAAAGTGGCAGGCAAATAAATCTCTTCGAGAAGGTGTCAAAAAGTGGCTGTTTCCAGCTAGCGAGCTGCTGGTGTGTTTGATCGGTTCTGCATGATTGGAAAAGCACGACTTCGATCTATCGTCACAGGGGAATTTCTGATAATTTTAAAAAGCAAAGATCTTGATGAACGAGCAGGCTTGGGCTTACAATTTTCGGGATCGTAGATCTTACTTTACTCTGCGTTCGATCTAAGTGGGTTATTTAAGCTTCAGTCGCGAGATCTCCTGGCTCAAAAGAGGGAGGGTCAAGCGTAGCTTGTCCCCATTCAATTGCCATCTGCATTCCACATGGACACAATCTATATTTAAGCTGCCAAAGGCTGGCACTTCTCATTTATTCGCCATATCTGAGGAAAATTATGAAAATCAGTCGCAGAAACAGCAACAAACGCCGCGGCCTGGCATCTTTTCAACGCTTGACGTAGCAATTTGTGAAATTCTTGCTAGGCCGCCGAGCGAGTGCAGATCTGGCCGAGGCCTTGTATCTGCGTATCCATATCTGCACACATCTGTGGGCTAGCATATCCATCAGAGTGTGCTGTTCGGCGTGCCCGGGGTAATAAGTAATAAGCCTGCGCCATTGTGACAGATGTGCAAGACATCAGCTGTATCCACACAACGAGCTCCCAGCAAACCCACAATTTCGAAGGCAGGCACACACAATTATATGCACAGAGAGTGAAAAGAATACGAAAGGCCGGGCCGAAAGACAAAGCCGCGACGCAGACTTGACATCGAAAACAAATGATGCCTGCTAAAGGCTGCGACAGAGATTGAAACTGATCCGAGCCGACTTGGGCTGGGCTTTGTTTCTCTCTTCCAAATGCAAATGAATCGCGTTGACAATGACGGAGTGGCTGAGGAAAAGGGAATCGGAATGGGAAGGGCAAGTGGCAGTGGCGGGGCAGGTGCATGGGGCAAGTGAAAAGTGAAACCACCGATGTGAAGATTCTTTCATTGACATGATGGATGCAAGGGAAACCGAAGCTTGGAATTCAGGGCTCTTTCCACCGAAATCTTTCCCTTTCTTCTTGTTTCAATACGGTGGAAAATTTGATGCCAAGGGGAACTTACATTCGGTTAGATTTTATTGATTTATGTTGCAGATGTTTACGAGCTTATAAAGTATATATTATGTTATTAGTCAGTTCCGTCAAATGATATAAAGGGTGTTGGCTTTCCTCTAACAGTATTCAAACAGTTCGTTAATTAATATGTGTTTTAAATCCCTTAACATATTCTGAATGGCTTTACCAGGAGAGTAGTTCCAGTCTGTTCGTTCGCTTTAATTTATCTTGGAGATAAATGCCTGAAACGTGTCCGATTTTAGTCACTTTTTCTTATTTTTACCTAACATAAGTAAATACGAGTTAAATATTTGCTAATGATCTTTTTCACTTGAAAATATGTTCAATATATAGCAGCAAGCTAATATAATAGCTTGAATAACCGTTAATACCAATATAAAAACCAATTTAGTTAAGACAAAAATTATTATAAAATTCTTACGTTTTCCCTACTTCTTCCCCTTGCAGCCGCACAGCACCAGAGCATATCGCAGATCTCGCCCAAGTCAAGCAGCCACCAGAGTCCGGGCCGTCTAAGCATCGAGAGCACCATGGCGGACTCCGTTAACGGCCTGGCCGAGAGCCACTCCCCGCCACAGAAGATCAACGAGAATGAAAACGAGACTCGGGCTGAGCGCGTGGAACGATCAGCGTCTCCGATATTGCATGAACGCAAGGCGGCCGGACCCAACGATGTTCACTTCCCAGAGGAGCTGGAGAAGGACGTGTCTGCCGGGCGGTACTTCCACTACAACATCAAGCCCACGGGCACGTACGACAACCAGGAGGAGCAGCCCGAACGGACGCACACGAGGATCAGGGCCGGAAAAACGCTGTCGCCGGGCAGCAGCACAAGCAGCGCTAGCCCATCGGAGCAGCCTTTTTTAGGGCGGGGGGACCTGCGACCGCTAGAGTCGGGGTCCCCGATCCGGCCGAGTCCGAGCAGTACTGTCACCTCAGCGACGGCCAGTGCCACCCAGGCGCCACATAGTGCAAACAGTCCGCGCCAGAACGGCAACCCCGACATCCAGGACATTATAACGGGCATCGTCAAGCTGCTGAACGGAAACGTCAATGTTCACGCCAACACGCAGGGCGTCCGGCGTCCGTCGGCCAGCAGGATCAACAACAGGGGTCCCCCGAGGATCTCCGAGACCCAGAACCTACCAATTGACTACGAGGCCCAGAAGCCCGGCACCTCCATGCGTCCGCCGCCCTATCCCTTCGATCGCCCGGAGCGTCCCTTCATCACCGGTGTGCCCATTCCAGAGCAGATCGTGCCCGTGCGTCCGGGCTTCGTGAGCAACCGTCCACCCTGGTACCGCAACAAGCCGCGTCCACCTATCGCCACCAGTGTGGGCGGTAATCGGCGACCTTTGCCGCAGTATAAGCCCCTGCCGGCTCCCCAGGTGCAACCCTCTGCTCAGCCCAACCCAGAGCAGCTGGACCAGGAGAAGGGACAGAGCCATTCGGAACAACAGCAGCCAGCAGCGGGAGAGGAGGCAGTGCAGCCCACGGACACAACCTACGACTCGGAGTTCTCCAACGAAGATGCCAATGCACAGTACATCGAGGTGTCGGACCAGGACACCGATGCCACTGGTGGAGGTGGAGAGGTCGAGGACGAGCTGCAGCCGCCGCCCGCTCCGCCCTCTACGACCACCAGTCCGCCCGCGTCGCCAACCATTGCCTCGAAGAAGAAGCACAAGCCGAAGCCGGGCAGTGAGAAGAAGAAGCTGCCGGAGGATCAGTCCCTGGATGAGGGCTATACTACCATCATAGAGACCAGCTCTGTGGTGCACACCGTGATGGGAATGTCCTCCACGTACGTTCCCATGTCCATGGATAGCTCAGAGCTCCCCGATCTGGATCCCTCCACCGAGGAGGTAATCTTCATGACGGCCAACCGAACACCCGGCCTGGACTCGAGTGCCACCTCGTCCCTGAGCATCTCTTCGTCCTCCACTTTGTCGTCAGCTATTAAACCCACGTCCTCCGAAAAACCCACAACTACCGCCACTACTACCAGTACTAGCTCCACCTCAACTTCCACATCCACCACCACCACTACCACCCCGCCATCAACTACGAGTTCCACTGAAAGTGCGCCTCCTAACAACGCCAATGCCAATCCCAATGCCACTCCGCCCGCCCCCTACCACCCCCGTCCCGGGATCGTCCTCGATGACCCCGAGTTCAAGCCCGGCGGTCGGCCTCGCCCCGTTAACCAGCGACCACCGCCCCAGCCACAGCAGAAGCTGCCCCTTCCCGCAGTTCAGCCCACCAGGCAGCACCTGCCGCCTGGCTACGGCGAGATCTTCGATGTGACCCTGTCCGCCATCCAGGGACCGGGACCCAAGGGCAGCGGCTCCCAGCAGACGATCAACATCAAGCCATATGGGTCCTATGCAGCGGGCGGAGGGCAGGGCGACATCATAGTGTCGGCATCAGGTGACGACGGCTTCGTCTCCATCGACGGCAAGCGCACTTACATCAATCTCTTTGGTGACCCCACAGATCCCCCAGCCGGGCCCACGACGCCAGCTACGCGTCTGCCACAGTTGCCAGGCGCTGGATCTTCGCCAGCGGCAGGCGGTGCCGTCAGTGGAGTTGGCGGTGCTGGTTCCTCCAGCTCCCCCTCGGTGCCGGCTAACGCCGTTACCCAGAGCAGCGGTGGCTATGTGGTGCCCGAGACCGAGGTGGTGGATCTTCAGGGACATAGCAAGCCGGCAGGACAGCCGGTAGGATCATCGACGACCAATGCAGGCCCCACCCGGCCCCACTACCGCCAGAGACCGACGCAGCCGCCAGTGCGGATTGACACCTGCATTGTGGGAGACGATTCCACCTGCGATCAGGCGCAGCACGAACGCTGTAAGACGGACAACGGGGTGTCCAGCTGCCACTGCAGGCCAGGTAAGTTTTCCGGGAATCGAAATGGTCATGGATGGAAATGAAAGTCTTTAACTAATGTCTCGCGGTTTAGGCTACTCCCGTCGCAAGCACCGGGAGCCATGTCGTCGGGTCATCTCGTTCCATCTGGGCATGCGCGTAGACCGCATCTACGAGCACCGCATAGTGTGGGACACCAAGCTGATGGACAAGCACAGCGAACCCTTTGGCCAGCTAAGCTATGAATCAATTCGAGCGGTGAGTTAACAATCTTGTTATGAGAGGTTAACGGGACAAGTGACTTAACCAACGTTTGTTTCTTCTAGCTGGACTCTGCCATGTCGATGACGCCCTACTCTGACGAGTTTATGGAGGCCAAGGTGAACAACATTTACAGGGGTGATCCCAATCTGGGTGGCAGCGGGGTCTATGTAAATATGACAATCAAGGTAAAGAGAGTAAAAACTTTTAAAGAAATTCCCATTTATGCAATCTTTGATCGATGTAAATTTCGAATACAAATTATATTTCACCCACCAGTTGGATGAAAGCGTGGAGACCTTGCGACCCAACCTGCGTAGCGACGTGCAGAAGCATCTCCTGGGCGTGCTCCACCGGCGGAACAACAACATTGGCAACTCAGTTCTCTACGTGAGCTCGCCGGAGGGCGCCGTATCGGCGCTTCAGGACTTGGATGAGTGCCAGTCGCCGGAGCTGAACGACTGCCATCCCGGAGCCAGTTGCAGCAACACGTGGGGCAGCTTCCGCTGTGCTTGCGAGGCAGGACTGCGCGATCCCTGGGCGGACCAGCCGGCGAGGGCGGGACGAGAGTGCCAGGCGTGCGCCGATTCCGTCTGCAACAACCACGGCACCTGTAGCTATGGCGACGACGGCGGACAGGTGTGCACCTGCGACTCCAGCCACTATGGCGCTCAGTGCGAGATTGACGGCGAGGTGCTGGGCGTGGCCATTGGCGCCTCCGTTGCGGCCATCATCATTATTGTGCTGACGCTGGTATGCCTGATCATGTGGTCCCGCCGCTGGCAGCGCGAGCAAAAGAACGCCATGGGATCGCCGGTATTTGGATACATGAACACGGCGCCGCTCAAGTCCGCTGGCTTACCACAGGCCGGCTATCAGGTGACGCTGGAGGATCGCATGCGCTGGGCCCAAATAGCCGACGTGATGGCGCAGACAAATCACTACGGGGTGGGTATCCGGCCAGGCCGGGTTACTAGCTATAGGACCAGAACCAAGTTCCATAAATCCTAATTTCGAATTGCTATAATGTGTACCAGCAGGCCGAGCCCATTGGACCCACTCGCCCCTCCTCGGCGATGTTTGCTTACCCCAATCTGGGTGCCATGGGCATGGGCACCTTGGGCGGGATGTCGCTCCAGAGCACCATGCAGATGCACCCGAGTGCCACGCTGGCGCCACCAGTGCCATTGCCCAGGTAGGAGTTTGTCATAGAATCGCAGACCTTGTGTTTTTCTGACTTGCCTTTTCCTTGACTTAGAAGGCTTGGCCTGGGCCCGCGCTCGAATGGAATGCGAACCCTGGAGAACTCCAGCTCCAGCGAGGAGGAGGACCGCGCCGACCTGCTGGGGCGCAACTTCCAAGTGCCACGCCCCAAGAGTCGCAGCAATGGCAGCATAGCGGTAGGATGTCACTCATATATAATGTACATTCACTATAATATGCGTTGTTCTTATTGCAGAACCAGTCTGGCATCTACTACGACGTGGACTACGAGCCGTCCGGCAATGGCATCGGCAACTCCAGCGTGGACCACTTGTACGGCTCGCAGAACCAGTCCGTGACGCACTCCTCGGGCCACAACCACATCCCCGGTCCGCAGGGCATACCGATGAGCACATACACGTCCGGGCGAGCTCCCAGCAGCTACTACATGAAGTGACCCTGGCCGGAGCAACCACGAATGAGCCCTCAACCCTGTATATACGCTACCTAGGCTAAGGACCGTCGATCCGGCGAGCACTAAAACACTTTTCCACTGCAGTCCCCGCGGCGACTGCAGCTGAGACGCGTTTTGGGCGCCGTCCCCTCCTCAGCTTCCTCATTCTTAGCACGAGAAACGTAGACTTAGGACTATCCGTAGGTTCGATTTAGATGTACGAAACGCAAGCGACAACTAATCATTAACTTTAAACCCTATTTTAAACACTTAAATTATTGCCACTGTCCGCTGACCACTCGAAGTCAAGTCCCTTAAAATAGTTAGCTTACTTTCCTTAAAATCTGTAAAATTTACCAGGTTTATATTGCAAGAGTGTCTGTTTATGTATATAAATGAATAAAAGCGTAAATTTAGAAATGTATGCATGGACTAGGGGCGATTTTGATGAAACCCGAAGATTTGGTTGGTTTGAATTTAAAGGTTTTTAAGTTGGCGCCCAGTTGCCCTCAAACTGTACAATTTGCAGGTCTATATAGCCATCTCGCCTTCACACACGACCTTGTGGCACATTTTGTCTTGCCAACAATTAGAGAGAGCTAAGCAGAGGTAGTGAGAGTGGGACACCTAGTGCAGCCACTCATTTCAGTGTTGCAAAGCGTTAGCTTTAGCAGCGCGCAATTCAAAATGAATGATTAAAAAATTAAATTAACTTGTTAAATAACATGTTTTTAAAATAAAAAATAAGTTGTTAAAAATCCTTAATAAATGGGGAATATAGTACAATGCTTAAGGAATTTATCGAGCACAAAAATGATTATTTGTATTATGTATTTCACATTCAAGTCAGACAAAATGTTGAATAATTATAAAACGTACTACGATTTAATTATTTTGCAAATAAATAGATATTTTCAATGCCCATTTTAATAATAAATAAGATCAAACTTAAATCACTTTAAGATTTTTACTGAATGAAAATCTTTTCCCGCAAATTACACTGCCTTATTGAGCTAGTTTTCTTTTTTCTCTCGCTTCATTGATAATCACAGTACCTTCCGCTGTTGATTTATGACTTTTCACATTTCACATAAAAAGAAAACAAGAGACGCCTCAATTTATGACAATTTTCTGTTGGTGCCTCTGGGGCAGTTCACACGCATAAATACAAGTCGAGGAAGAATGAGGAAAATAATGTTTGGCCACTGCGCTTGCGTGTGGCAGCTTGACCAGTTGTTAGCCAAAGCGAAGGTGTTGGCGACATCTTACGCAACCAACAAGTAACTCCGATGTGCCCCAGGTCAGGCCAGGCCATTAATGAGACTGTCTTTGGGTTGTTTTGGAGAAATCGGCCCCTCAATCAGCAATAAAGTTACTAAGTCAAGTAACCAGAAAACTAATTTTTTAACATTTTATTATAAATTAAGATCATATTACAGAGTCGTCTAACGAGCATAGTTAAAGTTAATTTATTTAAAAGGCGTTTTTAGTAAGTTTTAGATCTTTAAATTAGGTATACCTAATAAATATATTTAAAATGATTGATTTAATCCTGTAAAAATAAATTAACCAGAGTAATGCCAAGTTGGTACTATTATATTTGAAAATACAGTTCAGTCTCCAACGAATGTTTTATTTTAGACCATATAATAGCTACATTTAAAGAATACGTGCTTCTTTAGACTGCGTTTAACATACTTTGACAGTACAAATATAATTTATGAACATAGTATTTTTGCTTACCTTTATTTTTAAAATCTATTGTCCTGTGAGTGTCCCTAAGATGAAGACCAAAGCGCCTTTTAAAGGTAATTTCATAAATTGCTTAGAGCTTAGTATTTTATTCTATAAAAAAAATGTTTTTGATTTCTTAGTTTCATTCTGTTATCCTGGGAAATATAATAACTGATATTTACTGGGACATGAGTATAGTCTCACTGGCTTCGAAAGGTTTGGAAATATTTAAAAATATTCCGATAACCCTATACTAAAAGATAATGTACAAGCAAATTGAAATGAATTATTATTATTTATAGTTTTTTAGCTATTATCTACCCTCCGTTACAGATATGTCACATGGGTGAAAGGCTTGTGGGGGGAAATCCAGTGTCAAGAGTGTGACAAGCCAGCGTCTTCGCGGATCACTTCATCAACTGATAAATCATCAATATTTGGCTATTAGCTGCCGCCAATTTGTGGATGTGTGGATGCGTATGAAGTTCAATGCCGCGAGGGGCTTCAAAGCGGCGCTCTACCTAATTAATCGACGTTCGCCAATTGCTTTTGTTTCGCCGGGGAGGTCGAGCCCGTCGTGGTCTCTGGGCCATTGGCACCTCGGGGCGCTATAATTGCGCTTATTTAATAATTATCGCATGCGGTGACTAGTAGCCGCCGCTCTGCTCTCCTTCGCGATTGCTCAAAGCGATCGTTTCATTACATCTATCTGCAAATGCCTGGCCCATTTTCCCTTTTTTTACTTTTAGCCGCAACTCTTTCTGGGTTTTATTTCACTTGTGGCAGTGACGCTGCAATCTCTCAATTCAATTTCGTGCCAGGCCATCGTCCGATCCATCCATTCGGCCAGCGTTCCAACCAAATCACGTAGATGAAGCGGCGTGGCCATAAAAAGCGCTCAGCACAAATTCCATTAGGTTCGATTTGCCATTGTTGTGCATTTTTCAGCAATTTACGCTTGTTATTGGGTCACATTATGTCACAGCGCCAGCATTTATTAAGGGCGGCTCCATTCGGCCTTCGGGAGGAGCCCATTCCTGGTAAAAGAAGAGAAAAAATAATTTCCAATGAGGTAAAGTTAAGAAAAATGCTCGTGGGTTTTTAAATTTGATAAATAAAATATTTCATAAACATATTTGCAAATATTTATATTTAGAAAAAATATTTATATATATTTATACATATTATATTTCGTTGTTATAAAAATTAAAGAATCAAATAACTTATTTATACAATTAAAATCAACCATTTTCAATCACAGTTTATTGAAAAGCTCAAGGCCAAGCTCACTAAAATTAAGCGTATTTTCTATTTACTTTAATATATTTACAATAGCACTAGTTTATCACCGATTTTCAAGCTATGTAGTAACGCAAACGCACATGAGCGTGATGTATGAGATTATGAATCATTGATCAGCAAAAAAGATGCGTGAAAATAAACAGGTAAGTCGAAATATGGTTGTTTTCTGATGTTAGCTAGTTATACCATACCCAAAACACTTCAAAATTTCATAGGAATGTTTGAATATAAATAGAAAAATGCACAGTCCAACTAACATATTTAATGCAGAAACCAGTTTTCTCTTGACTTAAAATACATTCATATAATTTCACATGATTTTACGATACACTTTGACTATTCATGATGTAACTGCATAGGAATGCACCACCCAAATCGCTCCTAAATATAAGAATTAATCCTAAAGAAATTAATTATACCTTGCTTTCTTTTAACTTGTCATTTTTGTCAATGCAATGAGACTTGTAACAATTTCATGTGTGCCAAAATTGCACTCCCTGTCGCTTATCAAAGACTGTCCACAATAATGAATTCATATTTCATCTTTTCATTATTTTAAACTGATTTGCTGCGCTCCTGCCGATCTGCATTATCCAAACATTGCTCCATTCAAAAATAGCCCCCCATAAAATCCCATGGAGAGCTCCTCACACGCCCATGGTCTAAAGCTGGTAGTTACCTGCGGCGTTCCAGTTACATTGTTGCGTCTCCGGAGCGGCAATGACAGTGCCGAAAGTCCGCAGGTGTTGCAAGTCGTAACTCAATGCCTCAATGCCTCAGTTCCTCGTGCCGTGTGGCACGTTGGGCGTTTGGTGGGCGGCGGCAGGGGACTCGTATCGGGGTTTGGCACTGCCGTCGTTTGTCATAATTGGGCGCGCGTGGAAGATGCGCCTCCAACTTCCTTGTTGGCATTGTTGTCACTTGCCCGACGCCAGTCGCTTGTCATCATGTCGCTGGCCTGTCAATCTGAAGCAAATGAGCAAACAACCACAAAAACGACTACAAAAAATAGCTGCAAGCTATGAAAAATGTTGGCCAAATAAAGTGTTCAGCGTTGTTGCCGTGACAATTGCAGCTCTTGACTTTCGTGCGGGGGACATACGTCAATCGAGCAGCTTTTTAGTTGATACTATACAAATAATAATAAGAATAATAATAATAATAATATCTTTAAATTTACAACGATATAAGGTTTATTGATTTGTCAATCAGAATTGTGTTTATTTTATTTAAAATGTTCAAAAGTGTTGGGTGCCTTGAAATAAAAACATTAGTTAATATTATTAATGGAAAGTGACCCTAAAGAAATTTGAATCAATAGTTTTATGACTATAATATTAAAATAAATATGCGGATCAAAATATTACTAAATGCTTCCTTATATGCAAAAGTATTGTCATATTTTCGGTCTTCTATCGCATCCATAAATGTTTGAACAAATAAGGTCATTAAGTTATAAAATTGCTCCTTGGTTTCTATGTATTTCCTGAATTTATAAACATGAAAAGTATAAATAGTTTCAAGTCGCTCAGATTTTATGGCGACTTCAATAATGGAAATGAAGAGTTTTCCGTTCTTGACCTCTAACAATGGCCGCATTGTCTCATTAGTCTAATTAAGTCAAAACGAATTTGGGCCTAAACCAACAAAACCCCAACCAAATCTTGACAGCAGTTCACAGGGCCTCCTAAGAAGTGGAAGTTCAAGCCGCATAAATTTGCCACAACGCAAACAGATCCCACATGTCATTATATAAAGCAGACAAGTTGCCGCCGCGGCTGCGGAGTGGAAAGTGAGATAATTGGTGTGGAAAACTGGGAAAAGATTACGCGGCGGAGGAGCCACACACAGACCCAGTTGGCCTGGGAGAGACTCGCTTCAGTCTGTGCATTCTGCAGGCGGAACCACCGCGAAGCCAGAGAAAGAGACTCCTCCTTGGGGCGCGCGACAAAATCCGAATGCAAGTGCAGTGGCAGTGGCAACCGCGATAGTCGCACACCAATAAAAGCCGTAAAAAATGACTAATGAATGAATTTGCCTATTAATGAGCAAAAATGCAAGCGACGAGTCGTAAAGAGCTTCGCACGCATGCCAATGACTTAATTTTTATATAGAGCCGCTTGTGGCATGCGGCTCCCCAGCTGCCCCAACTACTTCCTCTACGCCCACCTGGGCCATCAGTCATCCAGCCATGGGGAAGCCCGCCTGAGGGACATTCAATTGGGCATCTCGGCAAGAAATGCAGCCGCAATAACGGCGGCCATTCATGACGGCTATGATCGTCATAACCATGAGGATGATGATGATGCTTATGGTGATGGAGGTGATGGAGAAGAGTGAAAGGGGGAGCTGACGTAATGTGGTTGCATCTTCTGTTTTTTTTGGCACCATTCCACCTCGTATCGATGGGGTAAGGTAAGTCACGGCCCGGTTGCGCAATATCTAATTGTCTGGCAGGAAACCGAAGATGTCTCCGCGGAGTGGTTCCGCCATTGTCCGGGCCACACCACCCCGATTCCGATCCGGATCCCAGTCCCGATGCCGCTCCTGTTTCATCTTCCCCCTACGGCGGCACTCCGCTCTTGGCCAATCGGCGGCCAGGTGGCAGCCAAGATATGCCGTTTAATTAGCAATATTTGTCAAAGTGTTATAAAATACTGCCTAGGCAGGTCTCATTTCAGGCGACTTCAGGTGTCTTCATCTCCAATCGCAGCTGAGCCCCTGCTCAAGTACACTCGCCGAAAATGGAGAAAGTCAAGCAGGAAGTAGGGTGGCTTATCGCCAAATAAGCATTAAAACTTTAAGGAAATGTTTTAATTGCAAGACTTTTTTTAGACCAAAAACACAATTAAAAAACCTTTTAAAATTTGAATTATTTATTGTTTGGTTTTTTAAATAAATACTATGACTCACTTCAATTCCGTCATATTTTTTTTTCTATTTGCAATTTACTTATTATTTAGATAATAAGTTTACAAAGATAAACAATAAAATTTATAAGTACATATATATACCATTTTAGCATTGATCTTATATCCTAGGATTTAGTCCTTCCGGTCCTCTTTTATCTGTTTCAAAAAATTATGACAAATATATATATTTGTTTTAAATAAATCATTGGAAGCATTTTGTCTATGGAATTGATGTCGATTCAGTGAAGATTGAAAAAAAAAACGTATTAATATGAAAATATAATATTTTCCTTGTCTCAAAACATAACTGAGATTAATGTCGGTGTTTTTTAATTTATCAGCACATTTAATCGAAAGATGCAAATAAGGGCGTGAACGTATGTCTTTTGTAATTCAAAACTTATATTTCTTATAATTGCAAATGCATAAGTAAAATGGGAGACCTTGAGCAAGCTGCAATATGTATTTCTTTTGATTTTGGTGACAAAAAAGCTGAAGCTTGTTTTTAAAATAATTAACTTTTGAACTTCAAGAGGAGCTGTCTTATGTGAAATGTGATACAATTACAGTAAAAAAGGATGGAAATGTTCAGCAGGAATGTAAGTATACTCCCAAGACGCGTCCCAGAGCTTAAAGACCTTCGGGACGCCAATTTCCTGGATCTCGGGCATTCAAGTATTTGGCACTGTGTAGCAATGAGGAAATCGACTGCGGCGGGTGCAGCTGCCTACCTGCCTGCCAACTTCCAACTGCATGTTAGCCACCAGGGTTCGGAGCAGGAGTGGGCAGCATCACCAGCTCCACGAGCGGACTTTTGCGACGAGTCTACGCAAATTGGAATGCGAGACCTCTGACTGTGTGAATAAAGCCGCTGGCTTGGCTTGGCTTAGCTTTGCTTTTGGCCAGACATTGCGTAACGGCCAGTGAGCCAGTGAGCCGGTTTCAGCAAAATTGCATCTGCATCTGTATCTGCAGCTCCATCTGCATCTGTATCTGTATCTGTATCTGCATGCGCAACTGTATCGAGTGTTCAAAGGACGACTGGCCATAATCAATGTTCCGTCTGCGGCTCAGCATCTTCTTGCTTAATGGCCATTGCAACAGAGGCTTGGCGAGGCTCTCGCTTTGCTTGTTGCCATTAATAAGCGTTAATACCTGTTGGCAGTGTTCAACATGTTGTTAACTCGCAGTCTGCAGTCCGGCCGACCTTGGCGGAAACAAGTGAACGAAGTGCCGCTCATCTTTCCGAGCGGATTTTGGATTTCGGCCAGCACTTGGCGCCAGTCTCTGGCGGCCACCTGCTGCTAAATCCACCAGAGGCCATAATGCCACTGCCCGGGGTAAATGTGCACGCACTCTCAACTCTGATTACCCGGCCAATTAATTTGGCGTTTCGATTAAGCCGCCTAAACGCACCCACCGCCTCGAATCACCTGCCCGTTGGCCCCCCGTGGACGCATGCGTGATGCAACTGCAATGAAATCAATTTATCGGCCTGCAATTAGCGCGGCTTCATTTACCATGGATGTGGGTCAGCCGGACCGTGGCAACAATGACATTAACGTCGACACTCGAGCACCTGCAGCTTCGACTTCGGCTTGAATTCCAGCTCCAGCTTCACGTAACAAATTGGGGCAGTCCGAGTGCCAAGCGGCGAGTGAAGAAAGCCACGAGCAATTACCGGTGAGATGACGACGATGACGTTGCAGACCGCCATGGAGGCCTCTCCTCTTCTCTCCTCCTCCGCCTCCTGCGTCTCTCCTGCACTTGGATTAGGCCTGATTGAAGGTTAACCATGTGTGAACGTGAGTGTTTTGTTATGGCTTATTGTTCGGCAGATAAGTGCTTGCTATTTCTAGTTGCCAGCCGCATTGCAACAGCGTTCCACTCAATGAGGCGTATGTGCAATAAAGTTGAATGTATGTACGTGGCCCGGGGATGGGAAAGGCACTTGATTGCCAAGAAATGCAATAAATGTCCAACAAAGAATGGAACTTGAATCGTAAAACTTAAATGAGAACATCTGAACTGAAAGGGCGCTCTGAATAACAAGGAAAACCAAAATAAGTCCTCTATATGAAGATTATTATATATTATAGAATATATAATCTATATTGAAACATAAGTTGTTTAAAAAACCTTAACGGTTGAGTGTAGTGTTACTCTAATTCTTTTAGATTTGGTTTAAATTAAGGAGAAGAAGATATTAAACCTAATTTAACCAAAACATTGCCATTTCTGATTTCGATTAAATAACTTTAAATTACAAGAAATTGTCTTTATGAGAGCTAAAATATACATTGATTAGATACTAAGTTAATTTATATTTATAAATATTATTACAATGTCAAAGATATATCTGATAGATAGGCCATAGGCCATATAGAGCCATATTTGCTTAGCTCGGCCGTTGCTTTGTTACTTTAAAAAAAATTGTTCTAAACCATGTTTGAGAGCTGAATTTCCAGGTCGGTGGTGGATCCTAAACTGTCTCTAATAACCACACTTAAATTATTTTTGTTTTTTTAAGGTTTATTATATTTTTTTTTATTATATTTAAGTTGAATCATGTAGTGTTCTTAGGTGCCTTATAAACTCTAAACCTATAATAACCTTATTTAAAATGCCTTAAAATTATATTTGATCATAAGTACAGAATATTTTAACTTAGCATTTAATTCTGTTCCTTTTACTCAGGTAGTCACCTAAATTGAGATTCTACAGAAGAGAAAACAAAGTTCCTACGACTAGTTTCCGCATATTTATTTTCCAAATGCACATAAGAACCCGTCTGATGGTTAATTATTTCCGGTAAGGCTTTTTATTTTTTATCTATTTATATTTTCCCCGATTCCTCCGCCACAAAAAAAACATGACCATTAAAGGATTAGTTGAAGAAACTGCCAAAACATTTCCCCCAAATGTCAAGACCCATCGAACCTTTCTCTTTAAACTTCAATTTCCTTCTCCACAGCAGCTAAACGCTCAGTCTAAGACGCTTTTGAGGTAATTTCACACGCTTCCTAGCCGGGAACCGAACTTAACTGCAGCGGAAACCTGTCTGCCTGCCGATCGTGTCATACCCGTAATATAAGGCAATGCATAACCTACATATAAACGTCCAGATCAATAAAGAGATGCCGTAAATTATGCAACTGGGTGAGCAGGGACAAGACAGCCACAGCGTAGCGAAAGGTGTTTCCAGAGCCCGCGGCCATCGATCCACCGATCCACCAAGCCATCCTGCTCTCCGTCCACAGCCACGACATCTTCGGCCAAAGCCAAACCCGATCTGCTGGGCACGTTTCAGGAATTTCAATTTTATTTTGCACAACAAAAAGCCAAAACTGGCTAAATAAAATCCGAGTCGCAGTCGCAGGCGAGCCTGTTGCACATTCTTCATTACATTCGTGTTTTTTTTACCTAATTTCGAGTTTTTTTTTTTTTTTTTTTTTTTTTNTTTGGTAAATTGGCTTTTGGTCTGCTTTTCCTTTTGCAGTGCCTGCACTGAAGGCCGACTGCTCCTCCTCCCCGTCTTTCGGCCGTCTGGCTGCTCCTCCTGGGCCTGTGATGTAACCCCTGTCGTTTTCAATTTGTGCATATTATTTACGGTGCGTCGGATCGGCAAAGGGTCGTCAGTCAGTCAGCTCCTCAGGGTGCTCGTCGCGCTCTGTGACCACTTCCAATACCAGAAACCTTACCTTTGACTTGGCCCGCTTCTTGGGTGTTAATTGTTGCCAACTGTTTGGTGTTGACGCATTTATCAAAGCCTAATGGCCAAATTATTTGAACGTCCATAAAGCGCGCGCCTTACAACCATGCTAAAACCCGCACTCGGCCCCGGTAGTCACTGATGCGGATTAACAGCACTACACTTGGCCAAAGAAAGTATTAAAGATAGCTATACCATATATATACAAAAACTGTAAATCTAATGTTTTTTAGAGCCTTTTTGTTGGTCAAAGATTTTTATAAATAAATAATCTTAGATTTTATAAATAAATAATCTTTGATTTTATAATATATTTTTATATATAATAGCTTAGGTATAGCTTTAAAACCATAGGAATATAACAAAAATGTAAGAAATAATATTTTTAAAACTTCAATAAATATTGCAAGGATAAATAACAATAATAATTACCATTGAAGGTAAAAGCAAGATATTAATTTTCATGTATTTATTGAATCGCCTCATACTTATGTTTTCAAATATATTAAACTCAGAACAAACAATTTTTTCTTAGTGTAGTCTTAGCCCAGGTGGCGCTTAAAGTCTTCATGCTGCGCCGTCCGTCCGTCGGTCCCCTGAGGTCGCTTTGCCATTTGAGCGCTTAGGTCGACCCGTCCATAAATGGCATTTGCTGTTGTCCGCAGAGTCGGATTCCTCCTCCTTTGCCGATCCGCTGTGATCATTTCGCACGCAACTGGACTGGACTGAACCGCCTGTGCTAATTGCCAGAGCTCAAGTTCGAAGCGCAGAGTCGGACATGGTTAATAGTGCCATATAAAACGCGGGCACGTAGTCTGGGGCTACAGCTTAAGACTACTTAGTGGAGTGGCCCACTGCGGCGGGGGCAGGCGCTCCACGCCCACAGCAATTGACCTTATCGATAGCTGGGGCGATCTACTTTGCACCGCGCGAAATGATTGATTGCTCTCCTCGGGATTTTGTTGGCTTACTGCCTTTTTAGAGGATGTTTAGCGTGATCTTTGCCTACGATGATTAATGGTAAATACAGAGTTTGGAGCAGATTGAATGGGATCTCATGTAGTAATTTAAATTAAATATAACACTTTTGGGGGATATTTGTACAATCGTATTTTCAGTTAGCAGCAAAATATGTTTTTCAAAAACCTTGAATTTATAAAAGCAGCATGCAACTCCCTAATGAAAATCTATTTCATTTTAATTATTACTTAAAATAGGGAAGATTAAAAACCTTGCATTGAGATAGGATTCGGGTTTCTACAGAAGCTACATGTTGTTTTCTTAGTATAAAAAAATGGAAATAAATTTAATTTTAAAAGTATTCACATAACCCTTTAAAACTGTACACACTGTAAAAAATGAACCTAAAATATTTGCTCTCTTTGTTATTTTCTGTAGTCGAAAGAACCCTAAGAACCTTTCTCAGAACTTTATTTTTCGGAGATAGTCTTCTAAAACTTCCTTAGTTCCATAGGATTTGACCCCTTGGACTCTTTAATAACAAGAGGCAATCATGTGAATTGAATTTTATCTCACAGATCGAGAGCGTAGAAATCTTTTAATAGAATGCTTTTGCAAGTGCGTACATGTACGTACAAATCTAGACTAGCTACTCAAATTCTCTCTGGCTTTCGGACAGCATTTCAATAGAGCCTGGAGGCAGCGTAATTTATCTTGTTGTTGGCCTTTGTCATAGACATGGACATAAGTATTCATAGGAAGTACACACCACATGTTTCTCTGAGTGTAGTCCTACTCCTATCGAGAAGTGCTTAGCTGTAAGTAAACCTCTCTGTTTTCCGCCTGCGCATGAACTGCTAGTGCTGCTGCACTTGACCAATCACCGCTGGCAACATCATAATTATCTCTACATTCTGGCTCTGGGTCGTCTTCCGACCGTTCATTCCGTGAAGACTTCTCTGAAGTGATCCGTGGACTCGGACTCGGAGTCGGGGTCCAAAGCCAACGCACGGTACTCGAGCCAATGGCAGACCCACAGTACGTATACGCATTCGCATTGTCTCTTCGCGGCTTGTCTTGTTGAGGCTGCGTCGTTACCTTGGGAAAATCCGCGCAGTCATCGGCGGTCCAAGAGCCAGCTCCGACTTGAGGTGGCTCAGGTGAGCGCCGCTCCACTCTCACTCTCTGCGGTTTTCGTTTTCGTTTACATCTCGCTGCGGCTTTGGCTTTTGCTTTCAGTGCGACGCCGGCTGAGACGCGGCGCCGCGGCTGCGTGCATTTTGCACATGGATCGAGCCAAAGCTTTGGTCCGCTGGCCGGGGCTTCAGTTGTTGCTTTCTTTTGTTTTTGCCGCCTCCGCCGAAGCCAGCTTCGACGGCGACTGCGACGGCTGCTGAGACAGCGACTGGGGCAGCGACTTCGACAGTGGTTCAGAGAGAAGACCATTCAAAATATAAATAGATGTGCATGCAGGGAAATGCGAATAGTGTTCGTAGAAGACCTCAGCGGAGGCACATATCAGCTCCTTTTGTTTTGACGCGCTGTTGGTGGAGCAAGGGATACCAAGCATGAGATCCCTAAGTCTATTGGTTAGTGTCCGCGGAAATGAATCCTCAAAAACGCCCAAAAAGACAACAAAAGTGATGACATTAAAGTGACATCGGATCGTAGATCAAAGTTAATACCCTGAACAAACAGAAAAAATAACAATTTAAATCTGTCGATTATTATTCAAACTTTAAAATCGAAAGTTAAAAATCATTAACAAAGCAAACAAGCCTCGCTTGTGATTACCAGGAAGATGTCTTCGCACCAGTTTCGCCTTCTCCTTCATATTTATACATAACTTAATAGTACTTTACCAATTAACTAAATAATAAACACTTATGTGGCAGCAAACTCCCCTAAGCTTACCATGACATAAGTTTTATTTAAAATTAAGTAACTGTTGCAAGTGCACATGTAATGAATAAAAATAATAATAATGACCTGATTTAAGGGAATCAGTATTCAATTTAACACTTCGCTCTTCCCCTCAGCTACTCAGCGCCAGCTGCGCGCTAATCCTTAGCTTGGCCTATGCCCATCCCCCCGAGGGAGTGTGGAAGAAGAAGCTCACCTGGAAGGAGGATTGGGTGCAGGTGTGGAAGACCGTCAAGAAGGAGGCGTGGGAGACCAAGTGGAAGAAGGTCTCGGTACCCATTTGGAAGGAAGTTAAGGTATGGTCACCAGGAGCCTTTGCCGATCACACCGAAAGCTAATGTTAATGGTAATCCGATCTGTCAGGTTCCCGTCTGGAAGGAGGAACAGGTGCCCGATTGGAAGATCGTGAAGAAGCCGAAGATCGAGGAGAGGGAGGTGCCGGCCTGGAAGGAGGTCAAGGTGGCCGACTGGAAGAAGATAACGAAGCCCATCTGGGTGCCCACCAAGGTGGCCGTGTGGAAGGAAATCCAGGTGCCCATTTGGAAGGAGGTGCAGGTTCCCTTCTGGAAGGAGATTCAAGTGCCCGTCTGGAAGGAGGTACAGGTGGCAGACTGGAAGCAAATGTTTGAGCCCCAATGGGTAAGTAAAACCTTGACTTTGGAAAAGGAGTGCAGGCTAAGAGCGAACTTTGCGCAGGTGAAAATGGGCATTCCCGGCGAGAAATTCTTGGGCAAGGATCACGAGGGCTGGGAGTACACCAGCCACGATCTCTGGCGCAAGAAGCTGATCTGGAAGCCCGTGTGGAAGAAGGTCTGGCGCACCGAGAAGAAGCAGGAGTGGAAGACCGAGAAGAAGCAGGAGTGGCGCACCGAGAAGAAGCAGGAATGGAAGACGGAGAAGGTCCAGGAGTGGAAGCAGGACAAGAAGCTGGAGTGGAAGGATGAGTGGATTCAGGTAAGCTCTCAACTGGTCCTCATGTGACCCACCGTTTATCAATGCTTTCCGCTCAGGTGTGGAAGACCGTGAAGAAGCAGATCTGGATCAAGGAGAAGCGCGAGACCTGGATCGAGGAGAAGGTGCAGATTTGGCGCACCGAGAAGCGCCAGGTGTGGGCCACCGAGAAGCGGCAGGCGTGGAAGGACGAGTGGCAGTCGGTCAATGTGCCCGTCTGGAAGGAAGTGAAGGTCCAGGAGTGGAAGAAGGTCTGGAAGCCCGTCTGGGAGAAGGTCTGGGTGCCAGTGAGCCATGGCCACGGCTGGGACTAGGTCCGGGTCACGGACCCGGCTCCGGGTCCGCGCTTAGCCTCTGGCTAGCGACAGCACTGATATCTGATAACTGATCCCGCTGCCCCTCCGGGAATCTGCCCCAGCTTCCGCAGATCGCCTTTGTGTACAACTGAACCCGTTGAAATTGTTGCATAGATTTAAAGATGTAAGGCATTACGTCCCCCATCCATCCTCCAACTACCTCCCTACCCTTCATTTTGTACAAACTTTTCATACCTTTCGTTATCCGCTGGAATTATCACCTCTCTGTCACTCCATCTCGCTTCCCCAAGTGTACAAATTAGTCATGCGCGCGTTTTTGTCTTTAAGTTATACAAAATTCAATAAAAAATCAAAAAATTGTACAGAGCTTTGGTATTTTTAGACCTCTTGAGTATGTAGGTGTGCGAAGTGTTGCAAGGGCAGCCCCGATACAATGGCTTTGTAAATATGTACTTAAACATAATTATAATCCGCATACGGACCACACACACACGAAAACTGATGTACAGAAACCATTTCATGTAAAGCTGACATAAAAAATAAAAACAACACGAAAAAATAATAAACATAAACATAAAAACTAAATGCTTTTAATTATGGTTTGCTCAAAGCATCGCCCCCGGTGGATGAAGCATTTGCGGTAGTTTTGGGGATGATTCGAGGCCCATTACGACGGAGATGCAACTCATAAAAATTCGATTTTTGCCCACGACGACACCCGGAAGTTAGATAAGTGCCGAAAAACCCGAAGAAGTCAGCGTCATCGTTCAGCTGGAATTGGCAAAAAGGCCATGAGCCAAAGTCAACAACTGCAATGGCGATGATGATGATGATGCTGATGCTGATGATGTTTCTGTTGATGGCTGCGATTGGTATTGGGATGTCTGTTGCCATTTTCTGCTGGCCGCCTGCTAGATGCCAAATAAATCTCAAGGAAGCATCTCTGCGGCAGATAAGCGGCAACAATAACGTTGCCACTTCCTGTTGCCAAGTTGCATCGAGTACAGCTGCCCCAGCCAGAGATTGGGTTTCAGATGCAGTTTCAGCCTGTCCACGCCGAAGGGAGTGCGGAGTGGCTAAAACGGCACAGTGGTGCAGCATGGATGATTAGGTTATTATGTCTAAGTGCTACCTAAATAAAGCTAGAAAGGTGACTAACACGTGTGATGTACAGAAGATATATTTTGGCTTTAAAATTGAATGTAAGTTGCATCTTAAATAGAATTCTAATTAGTCTTTTTCTGAACATTCGCAGAATTTGTTAAAGATCTTCCTTATGTAAAAAGCTCTAGAAATGTGGTGCCACAGTATTTCCTTTTTCGAAAAACAGAATGGGTTGGTAGTTAGTAAATGTATATGCCATAGCTACTTGGTTCTTTTTCTATAAAAATAATTATAAAGAGAGATATATTGAAAATAGCAATTCAGGACCTGGAACCACTGTGTGGCAGCGGCATCGCCTCTAACATCGCTGCGATTCCGAGTCAGTCGGTCGCGTCGCCTGTTCGGCAAGTGGCAAGTTGCAACATGCTGCTTTAATTGACTCCCCCCGCCCTCGCGCAGTGTGTTTGTGTGCCAGAAAGCGAAACCCGCATAAGGTTAGCAGAGGAAGCCAACTGCTTCAGTTGCAGTTGCAGTTGCGATCCGAGCCCCGGGAGCTGCTGCGCCGATTAGGTAACCGAAAAGCCGCCAAAAGTTCGAGTTCAAGCAAACATTCCGTTGGGAAATCTCGGCTCAGCCATTCATAGTAGCTGCCTAACGAGGCTGGCGAAGATTTTGCCAAATCTACAATTGATGTGGCGCTTGCAAATGAGTCTGAGGCAGGGAAGGAAAAGATGAGCGTCGATAAGCCCACAGATGCAGTTTATTGTTAATGAGCACATGGGCTGAGTTGCCCCGGGGATTTCCTTGATTTTCGGTAATTGATTTTTTCCCCATTTACATAATGCTCTTTAACCGTTTCGGGTTCTTTCAGAGGTGGCTAACAATTAGCGGCTAATTAAGCCAAGGTCGCCTGCAAGCCGCTTTCGTCAGCCACAAAGGAAATCGATTTGATTTCCATAAGATTTTCAAAATGTTGTCACACCGCACACCGTTGTCTTTTGTCTCCCCTGCGAGTTGGCCATATCTAAATGGGCCTGCAATTCAATTTGGCCGTATCACAAGTCTTTAGCCTGTTGGGGAACTTCAATTGCATTCCGCTTTATATAACCGAGCCGAGCAAGTGTCATGCTAAACTCTGATTTACGAACGCCGAAAAACAACAACAGCAACCGCCGACACTTAACGCATTTGAGTGAAGCACATAATTGTTGTTGTTTTAATTATTGAAGCAGCAGCAGCAGCAACAGCAACATTGCACAAGCCGCAGGTAAGACAAAACGTAGCCAGCCACACCGACGACGGACTGGAGAAAGAAATTGAAAAAATGTAATAAAATAAATTTCAGCTAACAAAACAAAAATTAAAACAGCAACACAAAGAGCGAAAAACAGCAGCGCAGCGACAGAAATATTTTATTGTAATAAATCTTTTGTTTCCACCCCGCAACGCAGCAACACAGCAACACAACAACACCCAGCAGAAAGCCGCAGCGAAACATTTCTTGTACAAATAACTATATGTGGTATAGCGGCTCAGGTTCAAGACGCCAACCGCAGCGGCAGCGGAGCACGTGATGGACTCGGAGCCGCTCTTGCCGAGCGTGAAGCTGCGGATGACGACGGACGACGGAGGGGTTATTGCTCGCCAGGTGCTGTTGACTCTGGGCGCAGATGTGGGTCAATATGGAGCGCGGGCGAAGCGGAGAACTGGAGCAGAGGCCCGCAGACAGGCACAGCCTCCCCCTCGGGTGACATTAGGCAAGTGCAAGTGTAGCAATTGTTGCAAGGTCGCCGACGACACTTGCTGATTGGGCTGCGGAGGCAGCAGTGAATTAGCGGCAGGCCGTAAACAGAAGATGGGGAGTGAGGCAACGTTGCCAAGACACTAACCAGGCACAACAGCCATGACGCTGCTGAAATGGCAAGTGAAATAATGTTGCAAACGCGCGCTTCAGGTACTTGCAGCCGGCTGGGACATAAAAGATAATTAAAGGGCGGCACGGAGATTGCGTTGTCAACGCGCTTGTCCCGTATCTCTCTAATCTATATAGATGCCACTTTATAGCTGACCAGTCGCGGCCCCAGCTGCCCAGCCCTGGTGCAAACAAAAGACTCTGGCAACGAACTAGCTTGGCCAACTCATGCCTGCGCGCCAGGTCCATCGCAACGCAACTCTTTTCTCTCAATTTATTCAATTTTGTGAAGTGACAAAGGCTTTGGCAAATTATTGCCTCGCATTCAACGTCATTAGTGGATCAATATATGCTTTTATTGCTTTATTTATTTTTAAATAATATGAATATTCTTTTTGTAAACTACCTGTTAAATTTCCACCACTGGCCAGCTGATTAACTCACACTTTTCTACACCACTGAGCCACTCGAGCCTGTAAACTTTCAAATTAATGGCTTTAACTCGCCCTATTAGGCTTACTTTACATTTATTGTTTACTAAATGCTGGCTCTGCGTGTATTATTTGTGAAATTCCCATCATTTTTACTCGGCCTATGCAAATTGCGGCATGATGCCCGTTTTGGCCTACTTGTTCCACCTGCTGCCCCGCCTCCATTATCCCCACACTGGCCAGCTCCAGCTCGGCCTGCCTCCGATTCATTCATTCATATGCAAACGATTTGATTGTCAAACATTGTTTTTATTTTGTTGTTATTTTTCCATCCCATTTTACTCTTATTTTCTCTGGCCACCTCTCTCTTTGCCTCTCGTGGAAGATTTATTGCCACGCTCCAAGACAATTGCAGTTTACGACTTCCTCGGAGTTCTGCGACTGATACGCCAAATGATCAATATTTGATGGGAGTATTTGTCATGCTTCCAGCGCCAGCTCGTAGCCAGTAGCCAGTAGCCAGCAGCTCGCAGGCCGTTTAGCGTTTAAACGCTTCCATTTGCATGATGAAATTTTTGCCATTTCTGTTAGGCAGCCGCGTCACAGCGCCGAAGACAATGCACAATTGTTGGATGTGCGGGGCGTCAATCGCAATTGTTTGCGAATAATTTTCAGTTTTTTTCCATCGACCACATCCACGGGGTTTGATTCGCGGGGCGCCGTCGAAAAGTGGGCATGGCTGCGCGGCTTTATATTTAATGAGCAACATTTAGTTGTAAATCATCGGATTTTGCAACAATTAATTATATCGTATTATGCAAGGCCGCCGCTCGGAGAGTGTGAGTTGGAAATAGCTTCGATTGAATTGGGTAATCAGCGTACTCGTGTGTATGCAAATAATGATGATGGCCAAGAGACTTGAAGACTTGGGAAACTTCTGCCAATCTGGAACTGCAGGTGCCGCCGGGCTATTGGCGTGGCCAACGGCCAGTGTTTGCATCAGCACTTGTTCTTTGCAGAGGGCTTAGCTGGTCGGCGCTAACTGGATGTGCAAATCCCAAGTGCTGCCTCCGAAGGCCAAATATTTGCGGCCAAAACAGAGCTCTTGGAAAGACGCGCTTTGTGTTGTCCTACTTTTCAAATTTTCCGCTAAGGGCCGGTTTTTAGTCACACTTTGTAAATTTTTGCAAAGTTTAAGCCTCTGGTTTCATGGCTTTCTGTGCGTTAACATTAACAGGAAGCCGAACTCCATATCAAGTATATTTCAGGACAAGTAACTAGTTCTAAGAAAATTGACCTTTAATGTGGGAACTATTAAAGATATGAGCCTCCCTGTTAAGTATTTTTGACTTGTGAAAATAATGGTTTTTTCCTAAAAGGAACGATAATAGTGCAGTAAATAAATAAAGGAATACGTTCAAAAATACTTGCACAAAAACTTAGTGCTTAATAGCGCTCTTTAATTTCTTGCTCACATAAAATAAAGTATTCATATAACCCAATTTTCTAACCACAATTGAGGTAAAAAATTAATTACACATTTGATTTAAAGAAGATAATAATATGAGGAATAATACATCTAAGAACTTTAATACTTAGATATACATATATTATATATATAAAATATATGTACATATAATATATAAAATACACACTGTAACTAAGAAAGTTTAAAGTTCACAAAAAATTGATTAAAGTCCTCAAATTTACTAATTGTATTGCCTTGACCCATATATACAATTTTCTCTTTCGTATATACATATGTATTTTGGTAAGCGAGCAAGATCTATACCTGCCGACCTTCGCAATTCCCTCGAACGACGGACACAGGAGGGTCCCTAAGAGGTCGTGAATCCTATTTCGACCATAAACTGTATTAACTCACAACTTTGACTCTGACTGAAATGAGCAGTCTATATTCGCTACTGAGTCTCTCGATTAATAATTTTTAAAACCTTTCTTAAATCCTCTCTTAAAAAAAAAAAAAACATTTCAACATCTGGGGTCAACATTCAACGACCTTTCAACAAAAAAATATTTTACATTAAATAAACCTTGTTTACTCCACACCACCTGAGAAAATTACATAATTTTGACCCCGTGTAAAATCGAACGACGCACAAAAGTATGTGCTAAATGTTAAGCATAAGGTGAGCTCAAGAATCATAATTAGTGAAGAAGGAGCATTTATAGTTGCATTATCTATTAAAGAAATTAAAAATTAATAAATAAATAAGCATAGTTGAATGACAAAATAGTGATCTAAAAAGGTTTCCTGACAGTCTTCCCGAAATAAATAAAACTCGTAATCGCTTTTGGTTTTATCCAACATAAATTGGCATTTATTTAATTTTAATTAGTTTCTGCTTGACTTTAATGACACTGAAACTGGAAACTGACAAAGATTGGCTCTCGCTCGTCGCGCATGCAGTGTGGTCGAGTTTCGGGCGGTGTCCACCGAGATGGGCCCTGCGGGGAGCGATGGCGAGGTGGTGGTGCGCGGAGAGGCCGACTTTTGTCAATATTCAATACATTCAATATTTAATATAGGTAATATATGTATGCTTTCGTAATTGTAATTAGTAATACACATATTTGTAGTATTCAATTTGGGGTTTACCATATAATGTCGCGCTTAATGATTACGAACTCTTCCCTCTGGCGGGTATTGATTCTTCTCTTAATTTCGTATAATATTCGTTCTGCTAAGAAGGAGCGAGTGATTAGTATAAATGCGTTTTAAACTGCGTGTCCCGTTCGGTTACAAAATTTAAGTGTCCTCTGATCTTAGTGCTTCTTAGTTCCCCTTGACGTGCGTTGAAGTTGAATGTGCCTCGTGTGTACGTGTGCACGCGTGTCTGCCTGGCTTTCTTATTAATGATGCGAGCTAAATTTTGATTAATGCGTTTTATGTAAAGTTAAGTAGAAAATTATTTGTATATGTTGTATATGCATGTAAGCTTATCGCTTAAATAATTACAAGTATGTAGCGGGGCTTAATCAATGCATAAAGTGGAATATCGACTAAAGTATTTTCACAGTGAAGCAACACAAAAAGCGATAATTCATGCACGATATGAAAAATGTCTGATGCACTTGTGTTTTCGTCGATACAATATTAGTTTACTTAGCCTAAGATTAATTTTCAAACCGCTTGTGTATTTATTCGATTCTTTTTCTTTATGCCAAAAGTGTTTTTGTCTTCGTTTTGATTTTGATTTGCCGAAAAGTTTCTAATTATTATGAGAGTAATTAAAATCTTGCTTGCCTCGTTACGTTTCTGAAATCCAAGGTCTTGGCTCTAGATTATTGCTTGCTATTTGAATTACTTGAAAATTTGTAAGTGATTTACTCCTTTGTTTATTGATTAAATGCCATTTTCCGTTACTAATCTCTACTTAATATTTGTAGTTCGTTTGCCGTGAAAATTTGTCGTACACTCATATAGGTAAGCAATTTTAGTTTTCTCACAACACTACATTCATATATGCGATATATCTATATAAAATTGGTATAGGCTGTATAAGAGTGAGTACGAGCTCTGATAGCTTTAGTGGGAACCGAAACATACCAAAATCAAATCATAAGACTAAGAAAGAAGTCTAAAAAGTGTCTCCGCTCCCCGTTGGTTAAATGCAATTCTTGATGTGCCCAAGGATGTCAGGGATCGAAATACGAATCCGATCTCATGGCAGTGCCCGAAGCAGGATGCCTAACTACTTCGTGGGCTTGGACTATCCGCTTCCGCTTCCGGTTCCGATTTCGTTTTCAGTTTGCATTAGTCAGTCTTTGTAGTGTTGGTGGTATCTCCACGGATTTTAAGGGCGAATGGAAGGAACCCCAAACAATAAGTGGAATAAACAAATGAATGCAAACAATAATGGTTAAATAAAATCAAAATCATATATTTGGCAACTTACAAACTATCAACTTAAGGTAGGTCAAATGAAATAAAATAAACAACTTCAAGTTTCACGTTCTCTTAAAGCTTCAAATGCGTATAACTCCTGTTCCAATATCAGAATTGGCCTCTAAAGAACATTGTGCAACTGTGTATCCGTGTGGTCTTGGGTGTCCTGGGGATCTTGTATAATACATTCAAATGTGGCTGCGATTTGTGCTTTGAACAGTTTTCGGTTTGATCTCGTGGAAGCGCATTTTCGAATTAGAAATTAAAGTAAAATTAAATTAGAGCACTATTGCGTGCTCGAATAATAGAATAAGACGAATACAAATATGACTCACACAATTCTACAAATTACAAATCATCACAAATCAACGCAAAACGCAAACGAAACGTCAAGTATGCGCTGCCCAAATGGGAGAAATTATACAATGCGTATTGACTAAATATATGTATCAATTAGACGAGTTAATATTATGACTCTGACTTAGTCTAGGCAAAGGATGAGTTATCTGCTCCTGGCATAGATGGCAAAAAGTTTACACAAACAGAGTTCGAAATCGACCTTCTCTTTACACACAAGAGTTCTCCATAGTTGCTGTCTCCTCTGATATTTTGGTAGGTATCTCTTAAAACTAAAATACATTATTAAAAATTAGTTTCGAATATTCGTAGTTGAATATATAAGTATGTTTTTTCTTCCGATTTTTTCTTCTTTGTTTTCTTTTCGCTCGTGCTTTCTCGTATAGCTTTCAATAATTTCGCTTAGTACACACTTATAGTAGGTATTCATATCTGAATGCAATTATATAGTATATTGTATGTATGTTTGGTTTGCTTGCATAGACAATGTAAATATGCTTCCGAAGTGGCATTCTTTACGTAATAATTACTTGAAGTAGTTGGATAATCGTATGGGTATATGCGCTACACGGGCGCTATTCGCTCCCTCCTTCTTGTGTGTGTACTGATGATCTGTCTGAGTGTGTACTGTGTGTGTCTGAGTGTCATTCAACTCCCACGCACCCCATGCCCTCGGAACACTAAGCTAAGCTGCCTCGCCCGGCGGATGCAGGACGGGCTTACAAATTACACTGCCATAGTATCGTAGGCTGTGAATCCTGCGCCATTTGTTTGTTGGAGTTGGAGTTGTTTTGGGCCGGCTTCGTTTCTGGTGGCGAAAAGACGGATACCATTAGTAGTGACCTTTGGAGATGGATTAATATTTAGTGAATGTATTAAGGCTGCAACCAAAGCATTGCAAAATGGCGAGATTGGACATTCCGCTGACTTTCTTAACTCCAATCTCCCCCTGGTGGCCGTGTCTTTATGTTCTGTTCGTGGTTTAACATAGTTTACTTTTTGTTTTCTTTTTTTTTGCAAGCTGAGGCCAAGCGCTAAGCTGCAATAAACAGTTAATACGAGTATTTATGGAAACACTTGATTATTTTGTGAACGGCAGATACGTATGGTGTGGGATCTGCTTAGTATGTCAAAGGAACTTCAAAACATTCAACTGTGATTTGCTGTCAAACCAAAATCAAAACCAAAACAAATCAAGGACCAAACAAAATGAAAATACACACGGAAAACAAGTAAATAGGGAGTTATATATGTTTATAGTTAGTGGATGTGTTGCATGCAAGCATTCGTGATTAGTCACATTTAGTTGGCGTTAGTTTGGAACTTACAACTGTCGACGACTAGTGTCAGCGATCAGAATACCATTCACAAATACGATATTAAACAAATGAACAAGAGGAAAGATTATTGATTGCGATTAGTGGGTGAACTGCACCAGATTCTTACAGTCAACACTTCTGTGCAATCGACTTGTGGTTATTTGTGGGCACATTTCTGCCGCTGTCTTACCTTTCAATCAGTTTACGCATCTCTTCGGTGGTGCGCTGATCTTTCGGTTGCGGGGATCGCTTCACTGCTGCGAGTTCAGCATTTGGGGTTTCGAAATATTGCAAAAGAAATTTGGTTGTGTGTTGCCCGAACCGATAGAGTAGGGTGTTATACAAATTTAATCATAAAAGTCCATAAAAGAAAGTAGAAAGAAAAATGCGCAATGAACTTCAAATCAAAATAAAAAACATAGCTTAGTACTAAAAATGATGAGTTCGGTGGCCAGTCTGGAATCAACTTCGTGCAGGATACTTTGCTTTGAAATGAGTGCGGATTCCCCTTATCTATAAAACAAAAACGGTCCTCTAAGAGGTCGGGACATGCAGGTTTCTAGTCACAGTGATTTGACTTTAATTATCCCCTCATTAGGTACAAACATAGAAAACACTTAGGTACAAACGGTGTGTGCTCCATGAAGTGAAATGAAATGGAAAATGTGCAATTAAATCGGATTTTAAAGGTATAAAAATATATAAAAGGTTAACCAAAACCAAATTAAACACAAAATAAAGTAACTGTAAATGTAAATGTACGGTAAAACAGTGATGTATTTTTCAAAAATTGCTTAGCAAAACACAGCATGAATATTTATGGATGATTGAGACAACAAAAAACTGTTTTTCGGTATGGTCATGACTCAAATTCAATGATCGCTGGAGAGCTCTTATGAATAAATAAGGGGTGAATGGGAACGAGAGGAGGGGCTCATGAGAAATCGAAGTATGGGCTGCGATCGGCTTTCGAATGATGATCGTGATAATCACACTAACTAACTCAACTTCGGTTGGACACTCACCCTCGTTGGAGTCTTCTGATTAATTTACACAAAAATTTCGAAAAGATGGAATTGAAAAAGATGGCGAGTTTTTCATATTAAAATTAGAGCAAACTCTCGAATGTATCACAACGAACGTTATATATAGTTGTAGTGCCTAAAACTTAATTTTGTCGGATGTTGAAGCCCGAAACTTACCTCCGTAGTTGCCGCGTGGTCCGTGGTCGCGGTCGCACTCTGCCTCTGAGATCTCGTTACTCTCCTTGGAGTCGTTGAATGAGGAGTTGCTCATGTCATGGTTCCGTGGCGGCGGTGGTGGAGGCTCTGGCGAACCGTTGCCAGGGTTCCGGGCAGAACCTGTGGATCAATAAAATAATTAACTCGTACATATGTGGCTAGATATCGTGCGATATGTGTACACAGATTTAAAGACCCAATGGCTTTCAGATCTCTTATGGGTTACTATTTGTACTCACCAATGCTGCGTCGTCCCATAGATCCCCGTGAGCCATAGTGGTCGTAGGGCTGTCCATAAGGACCTCCGTACTGGGATCCATACTGATCCTCCTCTGGGGCGCAGTTGGCGGGATCGTCGTACTCCGGACCGGGTCCGGAGTAAAGGCTGCCGCCCTGGGAGTTGACGCGCGTGTAGCGGCGCTATGGGCGAAATTGAGCATCATGCCGATCTCTGTAGCTATACCAATACTCACGTATTGATCCTCCTCGGCGCAGTTGGCGGGATCGTCGTACTCGGGAGCTGGTGTATAGATGGAGGACTGTCCACCCTGGCTGTTCTTGCGCTGGTAACGATTGGCCCGCGGCATGGACTGCGATCCGGAGCGGGAGTGCACGTGGCCGGGATGTCCGGGTGGAAGCATGGTACCGGCATGGCCGGGAACGGGGCCGGCGTGTCCGTTCTGGTGCGGGAAGGTCTGGAAGTTCATGGCCTTCGTGGGATCCATTTCCTCGCGGAAGCCGAGCAGGTGGAACGTGGCATAGGGGCAGATTTCATCTTCCATGCCTTGCGATTGCGGAAAAAGGACTTGGTTAGCATGTGATTTTGCTAGATCTTATTCGGTGGTTCAGTGGAATGGTTTTAGTGTGTTTAGTATGGATCGGTGATACCTGTTACCCTTACCCATTACTTACTACTTGGTTAGCTTGAGTTAGCTAGATGCGACCAGGACTTAGACCTTATGTTAGTGCGGATAAATTAACTAAAAGTAGGTTAATATTGGAAAGGGTCGACTTGTAGGAATAATAATGCAAGAAGAACGCATTATTCTCTCTTACTGCCTTTGAGGGGACTATAGAGTAAAAAGCCCAACGCAAAGTGAACTCCATAAGTCGACCCAACGGCTTCCATGGACTTGGCAGAGGGGGGTTAGTAAGGATATTTCGGGCGAGTAAGAAACTAAAATCATGGAGTACAGCGGCTGCTCCTCTGCGTTATTCCACTCCTTTGATCCTCCTACCTGGATGCCTGTAGTGGCACTCAGCGTTGCCGTGGGCGTGGCCGTAGTGGTTGCCGTGCATGGGCACTGGCGGTGCCTTCAGCTCCTCGTACAGGTTGGGATTGCGGCGGGGATCCCAGGTCGAGTGGTTCGAGCGCAAGCCACCGCGGCCTGGTCGATTCGTGTGGTGTTCGAGTGTTCATGTGGGTCGAGGTGTGTGGTGGATGGGTTCGTTTCGAGTGTGGTATTTTTCAATTTCCAATTTCGTACAACATCAAAGTTAGGTCAACGGAAATCATAATCGAATCGAAGCAACCGAAGGGTGCGGGATTTGGAAGTGGGGAAGAGGTTTAAACGATAAGTTCAATGGCAATTAAGGACGGGACGGTAGTCCCAAAGCTTAAATAAAAATATGTCTAAATTTACAACAACATTTAGGAACGGGTTCTTCTTTGTTCTTTGCATGCCGGGGAGAGGGGTTGGGCATCCGGATAAACTCAAAAGAAAGCGGCTTGAAAAAGCAACACTAAGAATTTTTGGTTCCGGAAAAGCTTAGCTCGAGTGTGGTGTGTCTCTGTGTATGCAAAGGCAACGCAAAATACTTTTCGTTTGTTTTTTTTTTTTCGTTCGCAAAGTAAATGGAAGAAAGAACTAAGCCCCAGGCCACGAAGCGCGGATCTGGGGAACGGAATGCCTCAGAGCCGCGGACGTGGTCGGGAGGCGTTAATAAATGTTGCATTGGAAACTTAGATGCTTACTTATGACTGTACCTCGCTTAATCCTGTCGCAGGTGTTGTAGTTGGAGCCGGGCACGGGGGGCAGCTTCCTGTTGGGCGGCGCGATGTAGCCGAGCTCGTCCCGCAGGTCCGGGCGACGCTTGTCCAGGGTGGCGCCGGGTCCCATTGTCTGATTGTAAACTACATCGTCTAGAATTAATATATGATATCGCCAACTCAATATTGAAACACTGAAGATGCTTTTCCGTCATCCGTCGCTGCTCGCATACTTTACTTCTGTTTTCGATCTCGACTTGTTCCGTCACTCGATATTGGATTTGACAAATTACTTTTAAGGTTTCGGTTTCGGTTTCGGTTTTTTGTTTTGGTTTTTGGTGCGGCATGTCAACACACTAAATGTGCTAATTAGTAGCTCAAAAATACAAGTTACGATTGCGAAAAAGGATTCCAAAAGATGTTACGTGAAGTGTTTCGGTTTTTGGTTTTCGATTTTAAAATATACCAACTGGTCAACGATTACGGTTACGATTGTTAGCAATGACATGAAATGAGCGATGAACTTAATTTTGGATTTAACTCGACTTTACGTTTATCATCGATAAAAGATCTCGATGGTGATTTCAAAAAGCATCTTAGTTTTGTTTTTCATAAGGGGGAAAGTACGGAAAGTATTCAGAACTCAAAAACGAATACGATAGATTTGAGTAGTCTTGTTTTGTGGGGGATATGGTTGTGAATATAGATACAGATAGAGTTATAGAAGTCGGTTGGATTGTGAAAGTTGCTTAGGTTGTAAGCAAAACGTATGTACAACAACGGGGCTAGCATAGATAGATATATCTTTTACTGTGGTTATTCTAATACTGGATATATAATTACTGAGCTCTAAAGGCCCAACAACAACTGCAGATAAACCAATTTACAATTGACATACTTTTCAGATGTTGTTCGACCATTTAGACACAGCTCCTTTAAAGTCATCAATTGATTATCCAATTGTTTCAATGACGATGATATATCGATGATGGTTTGATATGAGCACACATATATGGACACTAATTGAATATATTATATATAGAAATATGATATTTACTGATTGTTTGGTATATTTTCTTAGTGGTTTTATAGTTTCTGTTGGTATATTTTTGGAGTGCGAACTTTTGGTTTATTTCTGTGAGTGTAGCTTGTATAAATGTCTAAAAACATGCAAAGCCAAACGACATAATAACATTCCTTAAAATACTTTAGAGTTTATCATGTAATATTTTGATATTTTGAGAGTGACGGCTGAACTTATCGGCTTATTGGCTAAATTGTTGGTAAAATGTTTTGAATACAATAAAATAATCTAATAGTAAAAAAAAGCATTTAAAAAAGCCATTGACATTCAAAAATAAGGAAATAATTTTTTATAGCGAAAAGTTATAGCTTCATAAATTTTATTCTGTACACGAATTATTTTGCGACTGATTTATACGAAAGACCATGTAATAAATATGCATTATGGTTTTCTGGACTTCAATAATTTGAATTTATCGGGCTGGTTCTCGTATAATTTTTAAAGTCACACATTTGGTAATGTAAATGTATGCAACTTTTCATTTAAAAGGCATCTTTTTTTTTTTTTTTGTTAACTAATATGATTTTAAATGAAACTATTAATTAATAAGATTTCAAAACTTTAAATGGTCAAAAAAGGCAACCCATAAAACATTAAGCTTTCATTGCAATTACTCTTACGTCCAACATTTAGCCAACAAATAAATAAAACAGAAATAAGACATTGAGCTAGGCTCTGAGGTCAGCGTCAAATGGCTTATTAAGATTAAGATGCATAAGAGGGACACGTTGCGCTGCCGGGGGTATCCCCTAGGGGGAGAACCTACAGTACACATCCTTCTGGCCGCCGCGCATGTCGTCCGCTCGCCTCCGGGACAGGGCCACGCACACCACGCAGATGCCCACCGCCACCACCACGACGGTGGCTATCAGAGGCACCATGAAGTTGAGGTCGAGCCACTCGGGCATCCAGGCGGGCAGGCGGATCCGGGTATGCACGTTCCCGTGGCCCGTGCCGTCGTCCAGGGGCGCGATGGTTCCTTTTGGCCAAGATCGATTTGACAGAGGGACATACAAACCGGATTTGCACATGCAATCGTAGGTGGGATGGGGTCATGGACAACAACAATGGGGATGCGAGGCAGGCAGTGCGAGCAAATAGTTCATGGCAAAAGCGCAAGTGTCGTGGTGTCGGGTGTGTGTGTGTTGGTCAGGGGTGTTTTGGTTTTTTAGAGAGAAATAGAGAGAAACCGAAAAAAGAACGAATTTCTTAATTAGTGGTCAGCATAGATACCTTTGTGGTGATTGCCCTTGCTACGCAGTATACAAATAACAATTATCGCTATGATTATGACGAGCAGAGCCGCCACGACGGGCACAACTAAATTTAGGTTCGAGAGGATAATGCGGATCGTGTCCTCGGCGCTTAATTCGGGTAAATCTCGCGAGGGTGCGATAGTGCCTGCAACAACAAATACAACAGCAACCAAAGGGTGTGTTTTTTGCAGGTCAGTGAAAGAAATACAGACGGAGACACACAGAGAGAGAGATAGAGAGAGAGAGAGATTAAATCAGTTGTGCCCTTTGACCTCTGCTTTTGTACCAGACACATAGACTCAACACATACATATACAAATACAGACTATGGCAGGTGAAAGAGCTCAAAGGTCAACCGCCCGATATTCGTCGTCGTAGAAGGATATATGTAAATTAGTTGTACGTTTATGGTTTTCGATTATTTTACATTGCGCAGAACTTGAAGCACGCATCAAACTGTGATTAGATATGAGAACTAGTTAAACTATTGAAAAAGTCGTAATGATATAAAAAGAGTTTATTTTAAATACGTTAAAATGCAATTTGTTTGTAATCCGCTTAGAGCTAAGTAGTATGGTGTATGTATGTTAAAACGCTAGAGCCGCACAAAACGTGGCGGCATTGAACAACATTCCAAGAACGAGAGAACTCTCCTCGAAATAAACCAACTAACTTAGGCGGAACTCAACTATAACTTGACATAACTATAACTTAAACGAATCGAAATGGCAAAAACCCAAAACAAAATGTCTGCGTGTGACTGTTGTGATTGGCAAAAGACGATCCATAGGTATATATGGTAGGTTTTAGGAAATCAACTCTCTCAGATCAGACTCTCTGGCCCGGACTCCCGGAGGTAATGGATGAAGTATCTTTGGTTGTTGTGCTTGTTTTTGCGAAGTATGTGGTGGTGACTCTGCTCGATTCTCTGGACTGAGTTTCCCATTTGTCTTTTTATAGTTTCGTTAGATGAGCATTTTGCTATTTGTAATCAAATCAAAATCAAAGTAATTCGCAAAATTATAACTAAATCCTTAACGGGTGATATTGAATCGATTCTGTGGCCAGTTGTGCAATTGGAACCCGAACTTCAAAGCCTAGGGTCGTCTTGAGGAACAGCCTTCAGTGACTGAAAGTTAGCTGGGAGATACATCTATTAGAGTTCTTTACAATCTATAGATTGGGGAATGGATCGGCAGGTACAACAACATTTATTGCGTATACGTAATGAGGATAGCCAGTTCAAGCTCATTCATTATCCTCTTTTCATATCGGATGTATTTTGTATTTTGTACATAATCTCCTACAAACTGGGCACAGAAATGCAGAAAACAAAGTTCAATGAAAAGTAAAATAAAATATATATACCAAAACTAATATTACAATAAGATGCGTAACTCATCTTATTATTATATTTTTCATACTGTGATCTAGAGCACTACGAATGTTTGGGTCTAGTAAAACATAAAATAAACTAAAAACGTTGCGGTTGGTGGGTTGGAATACTATTCAGTTATGTACATATTTAATGTATATACGTTGCTTCAGCTCTTTGTTGGGATTGTTGGTAAAAACGGAAGGAAACAAATTGCATTTACGTAAGGAAAATGATCACTATTTTACACTATTCGGGTGCTTCTGCGTTCGGAGTTCTGGCAGTTGAATAATCGAAATGAAAGCAAAAAGCTCTATACAAAAATTAAAAAAATAATAATTGAACTAAGGCGACTATTTCAACAAGCTTTTTGTGTGGGTAACTCAAAATAACAACTAAGGGCTGTGCGATTTTGTCACATTGAAAATCAAATGCAAAATTTGCTCATTGATTTGATTAAAATTTTGTTCAGTGATTGGTAAAAGGCAAAATGAACTCAGGAAATTTATGTGTACAACAGTATACAGCTGGGTGCTTCTCATCTTGTTATTTGTATATGGACAGTGCCGCGGGACCCTGAACTCCACACTGCTCCAATTGACATCCCGGCCTTGTGTCTGGGCTTTTGGGCTGTCACTTGGAGCGGGGCTAGCGGGATCAGGGCCCAACAGTGTCAACGTAGAGTACTCTATGTACAAAAGCAATGCGGGATTCGTGTGGGAATCGGAGAACAGATCATAAATACCTCCGGTGACGGTCAGAGTGGCGAAGTCGTACTCGGCCACGGTGAAGCCAGCCGAGTTGTGGGCGGTTATTCGAAGATTGTACCAGGTGGCGGGTTCCAGGTCCAAGACCACATAGTTGTTGTCGGGCTTCACGTTGTTGGAGATCTGGTTCCACTCGATTTGGTCACTAAGAGGGGGCGAACAAAGTGAGTGAAAGATCGATGGGTGGAGTGAATGATATACCGTTTCTTGCTTTCTACCACAAAGTGGGACATGGGGCAGCCGCCATCTTTCCAGGCCTTAAAGTGCAGCGACACGGAGTTGGAAGAGACCTCAATGAAGCGAGGCTTTTCGGGGAGCTTGGGCTTCTGGCCCTTGGTGCGGGTGTTCAGAATATCAGAAGCTTCGCCGGCGCCAATGCTTAAATAGTATAAACAATATTAACTGTAAGCGGTGGTAACTGAGAGAACGGCGAGACTAACTTGTTGAATCCTGTGGCATAGACCTGATAGCGGGAGCCGCACAGCAGACTCTCAATGTTGTGCTTCTGCGAGTCAACGGACACCTCGGCCGTCTCCCATTCGCCAAATTCTGTAAAAGCATTTTAAAATTGAGATATTGAAACCTGGTTTCTCTCTGCGATTTACCTGGCTTGTAGTGTAGGGTGTATCCGTGCAGGGGGGCAGTGTCTCCTTCATGGGGCTTCAGCTTGACGGTCAGGGCATCGGTGGTGGTGGCCGAGAGGGTGACGTGGGGCGACTGGGGCGGTGCTAGTACGATGAGCTTGTGCGTAATCGAGTCCTTGGCTATCGAATTTTCGGCGTGGCAGGAGTAATCTCCGGCATCCTGGCGATTCACAGACTTGATCAGCAGAGATCCGTCGGGAAGGAGACGCATTCGATCGTTGGCACTGAATTCCACGCCCTTGATCTTCCAGGTGATTTCCGGTTGTGGAGCTCCTACGGCCAGGCAGGGCATCTTGGCGTCCTCTTTAAAGGTGGCGGTGAAGGTGTCGTCAAAGGAGGCGATCTTGGCGGGCACCTGGTCGCTGGGCATGGCCACAATACTCTTGGACTGCTGGCCCTCGCCGATGGTGGTGCTGGCAGTCACCCAGAACTCGTAGGGCTTATTCTTCTCCAATTCGGTGGCCTCGAAGCTCATCTGGTAATGTGGCACCTTCTGTGTCTTCGTCTCGGTCTCGGCTCCCTCGGCCTTCGAGTACACGGTGTACTGGGTGATGATACCGTTGGGCTGTGCTGGAGGCCTCCAGGAGACCAGGATGGCGGCATTACCCATTACCAGGGCCTTAACATCGGTGGGTGCTTCGGGAACTGTAAATGGAAGGCGATTAAAAACTCAATAAATGTTGAATCATTAGCTGCATTCGACTCACCATCGGGTTCGGTTTGGCAGTGGATGGGTACGCTGCGGACTCCATCGCCTCCGGCTGTAGTGGCCAGCACTTGCATCGTGTAGTTGGTGTACTTCTTCAGGCCATGAAGAACGGTGTCGGAGGAGGCAGTCTTTTTGTAGTGACGCTTGGTCTCATCTAAAAGGGTAATAAACGGATCAAAAAATATTTTAGCTTGTAGGAATTTGTAGAGATTCTATCCTGCTATACTTACCATACCACTCATCACTGGGGGCGTAGACGACCTTGTATGTCTTAATCACTCCGTTAGCAGACTCCAGTGGCGGGCTCACCCAGCTGACACGAATGGTCTGGGAGGTCAGAGTTGTGCAGGCAGTGTCGCTGGGCGGTTGGCTAGGCGTTCCTTCGGCGGTGAACTGCTTCTCCTCCTCGCTCAGAGGTCCGGCTCCGATCTTGTTGAAGGCCTGGATGACCACCGAGTATTGGGTGTACACGCGCAGGTTCTGCAGCTCCAGATTGTGCTCCTTGCCCTCCTCGGTGATGAAGTTAATGGTTTCGAAGACGTACGAAGAGTTGGTGTTGGAGAGCTTGTAGCCGACGTAGTAGCCCAGAATCTCGCCGTTCCATTCGGTGCGTGCTGGGGGCTTCCAGGTGACGCGCATGGTGGTCTGGTTCACGGGCTCAACCTTGATGTTCTGCGGCTTGCCGGAGGGCGCCTCTTCCGCTGTGATGATGGTGACCGCTTCAGAGGACTGCGAGGTGCCGATGGCGTTCTCGGCTACAATGCGAATGTTGTAGGTGGTGGCGGGACTTAGCTTCTGCACCTGAGCTTCGGTAGTGTGTCCGGGCACGATGACGCGGTCGATCTCGGTCCAGGAGGCGCGGGAGCGCTTGAACTCGATAATGTAGCGGTCCAGGGGAGAGTTGCCATCGTAGGGTTGCGCCCAACTCAGTTGCACGGAACGGCCGGACTTGTCGAGCACCTTCAGGGCGTAGGGCATCTCGGGCACTTCCTGGACAATCATATTTATGCTGGCATCGTCGGACCCAAAGGCATTGGTGGCCACACAGGTGAATAAGGCGGAGTCGGATCTTTCGGTGCGCTTGATGGACAGACTAGACATAACTCCAGTGGAGAGGATCTCCTCGCGAATGGTGTACCGGTTGTCGTTCTTGGGGTCCAGACGCATGTTGTTCATGTTCCACAAAATGCCAATGGGTTTCTCGCCCTTCGCCTCGCACTGCAGCACGGCAGGCTCTCCTCGTCGGGCGGTCTGGTTGCGCAGCTTCTCGGTGAACTCTGGAGGGGCCTGAACACTGATCATTATGACTGCCGACAATCCGGAACCGATGCCATTGATAGCCTCGCACAGGTAGTAGCCCTCGTTGGTCTTCTGGATGTTGTCGATGTGCAGAGTGCCCTCCTCGACGCGAATGTTGTCGCTCTTCTTCAGATCCTTGTACTCCCCGGGGGTATCGCCTGTGAAGAGGATAGAGATGAATTTCATTTTCCAGAGATAATATTACAGTTTTTTTCTTACCAACTGCTTTCTTCCATGTGACCTGGGGCTTGGGGAAGCCATCAGCCTTGCACTCAACTTTGGCGTCGGAGCCCTGGGCGAAGGCCTTGTCGGTGGGTTCGAGGATCCATCTGGGCGGCACTGTTTGTGTGTGTCGATTTTGCGGGTGTAGAAAGATAATATGTTAGTGATGCTGACAGGATTCCTTAGCTAAATCTTTGATATGCATGCAATATGGTGGAGATTTTCGGAAGAAGCGGATGGACGGACTTGGATGAAGCAAAGTGAAGTTTTGTTTTGTGAATTATTCGCTATAAGAGCCTTAAATGGCTTTTCATTGATTGAAGATTATTTCAAGTTATTAATCACTTCCATTTGCTTTTAGTGTCTGGAAATATTTTTGAAATTGCGCTGTAAATGCATTTTATGACTGCAGATCAATTATATTTCCATTCACTCTCTTACGTTCAAGATGAACTTAAAAGTCCAAACTACAAATAAAGTTTTAGCACAAAAAACCAAATGTTAAAAGGACAAATGAAAGATGGACTTTAATGAAACTCAATTAGACCAAACTAAAGGTTAAATATACATGCAATCAGTGCAAAACGAAGATCTGTTTGACAGCGGTATCTCGCATATATACATACTTTTTATTTAACAAACAGACTTCGTTTGTCTGAGACAATATAAGTGAATAAAATGCGTAGTCCGCTATGGGCGAGCTAAATTTTTAATTCCAGAACCAAATTATATGGCGTAACGCATTATATTAATTTATATTGCCTTTCGTATTGTGTTTTACAGACTAAGTAAATAATGATTAATGAAATGAAAGTTAATTAAAGGGGAGTTGGAAGAGGATTCGTGGGAATGTTCTTGGGATGGGCGGGCTAGACTGATCGCGGATTACGTTTATAGAAGCGCACAGACTCAGTCTTGTTGAGGAAGGACTGAGTTCCTTAGTTACGTTTAGGTTTAGTTTCGGTTAAGTAGACAGTGAGAAGCGATTATGGTTATAGATCTTGCTGTTGTTGTTGGCTGGTTTATTCGGTGTTGGAGCATGAGCCTTGTGTGACTAAACTAGGAGTATGCAATGTACAAAAAACCCAGAAGGAGCTGAATTAATCGGGCTGTGAGTCAGGTCCCTCACGTCCTTTCGGGGACAGTGCTTGGTAGTGTGCTGTGTGTGCGGGTGTGGCTGTGCATGTATGAGTGCATAGTCAGATCTGAGCTGTTTGGTTTCGAAAAAGTTTAACATGGACTGTACAGTGGGACCTAGGGTCGATCTTAACCGACTTTGTCCGATGTCGACAGGGGTTTACTTGCAGAGTTCAGTGCGCAATTATACAGTGGAGACACGAGTAAAATCCGAGTTAAAAGAGGCCGCAATCGAGCTCGTTGGGCCTACGGAGCGGAGTATCAAAAGAGTCAAAGGAGTCGAGAAAACTGGACTGGCTGCTGCCGGAATAAATGAAAGTGAGAGAGATGGAGCTTAGCAAACGGCTGTGAATCTCCCAGCAGCTGCAATTACCGTTCACAGTCAGCCTGGCCCGGCGCTCTGCCACGCCCACCTGGTTGCTCGCCCGGCAACTGTAGTTCCCCGCCTGTCCCTCCCTCACCCGCTGCATCAACAGCAGGCTCGTGTGCTCGCCCACTGTCGCCTGTGTGACGTCATCGTCGCCATCGTCGTGCACCTGCCGCGCCCCGAGCCACCACTCGAATTGGATGGGCGTGGCCCCGCGGCTGGCAATGCAGGTGAGTTGCACGTAGTCGCCCACGTCACAAACGGAAGCGGACAGGAGGAGCGGAGCGAGCACGGGCGGTTCTTTTTTAGATTGTAAGCAGTGAAGGACATCTTGTTACAGTGACATTTCACATAATTTAAATTAATCTCTCCTTAAAATAATATTATATTTTATATAATACATTAGGTGAAGTCCCTACGACCCATAAATTGCTTTGTGTAAGGTCTTCTGAAATGCCCTTCCCTGTTCCTTCTTATTTTCTAGCTTAGTACCCCAACTAGAAATACCTTCTGCTAACATTTTTGATCTCTAGGTGGGAATCTAGGAAGGAAAGCATTATACAAACGAAATGAAAATCACACACGGTGCAAGGTAGGAATGCTCGGCGACAATACCCTTCACTTTAAGCGTGGACGAGCGACTGGCCAAGCCCGCCGCGTTGCTGGCCACACACGTATAGTTGCCGGAGTCGCCGATCGTGCTCTGACGCAGCGACAGGATTAGAGTATATTCGTCGATCTTGTGGTAAATGGAGCGCAGCAGTGGCTGACCATCCTTCAGCCAGTAGATGTCTATGGGCAGGTCCCCGGAAGTAACCATGCACATGACCCGAACGGCCTGGCCTCCGTTGACCCCGTTCGCGTTGAAGTGAAACTGCTCGATCTGGGGCAGCTCTGAGATTGGGTGACGAAAAAGCCGTGCAATGATTAAACACACTACATATACAGCAGGGAGAAGGAGATGCCCCAGAAGTGTATTATAATACAAGTTCGTGCTTATGCAGTTCCAACACCAGACACAAGGACACAGACAAAGGGTGATGATTTACAGATTGCTAGGGTAGCCTGGCCGAATGATCTCTAGAAGCTTCTTTCTATATTGGTGTCAGTCTACATCTAGGAGCCACCTCCGGAAAAAAATTCTTAGGATTATATCGAACAAACCCTTGATACTCAGGTGGGTCTCTGCCGTAGTTTCACCCGCCCTGTTGGCGCCCTTGCAGGAGTAGGTGCCCGCATGGTCACCGCCTACGTTCTCGATGTTCAGAGAGCTGCTGCGCCGGCCGTGCATCAGGATTGTCACACCCGGCAGGTCTCCGGCTGGCTCGCCGTTGTAGTACCAGGTGATGTTGAAGGGCGCGTCGCCGTGCACCACGGCGCAGGTCAGTTGATAGTAGTCGCCCACGTACAGGGGCGAATTGACGGGCAAAGGGGCCAGCTTGGGAGGCACTTCAGTCGGGTTTCAAGCAATAAAAGGAAAAATAAATATTAAACTTAAAACATAATGATCTTCATTGGGAGACTGTATAGCTCTAGAGTAAATTCGACACATTTAGATGGAAGGCTAATTAACATCTAAAGGCAAAACAAATGTTGTCTTTTAATTCCTTTTCAGGCTTGAGGGGAATTCCGCTCTGATAAAGGAAGCTAGTTTATTTGGGACCCGTAATCAGTAAAGTTCTTTTCATTGGCGTCCGAGTGTCGTACATGCAAGCTTTTGTGAGTGCGTGTGCTTCAGGCCATACTAAGAGAAGGTGAAGGGTCCAATTAGGTCGAAGACAGAGATGGGAAAGTTAGAACAGCAGCAGAGACATAGAAGTACAGAAGGTCATGCAGCGACTTTGTTGCAGACGCTGGGGTTAGTAGGCGACCACAAAGAACTACAAGAACGACCCGCTCCTGGGAAATGCCTAACCGTAGACGTTCAGCGGCGTCGTAAAGTGTTGATGGCCCGCCGAATTGCGGGCGTGGCAGGTGAAATTCCCTGCATGGGTGGCCTCAACGGCCTCGATGGTCAGCACACTTCCACGGCGGCCCACTCGGGCCGTAGTGATGCCCAGTTCCTCAGAGATCTCCTGACCATCCAGCGTCCAGTCAATTTGCAGGGGCAGATCCCCTCCGGGCACCGAGCAGTGAAGCGTCAGGTACTGACCCACCTGGGCAGGGCCCTCTTCGAAGGCGAAGGGAATAATGCGCGGCAGAACTGGATGGATGTGTTTTCGGTGGTTGGAATTGTAAATGGTAAAACAAAAGGTGAACGAAATTAAACAGTAATCAGTGGATGAGGGAATGTCCCGTCTTAGACTAAGCTCGATGAGGACCTATAACTCGCAGCTGGGTGCTGTAGGACGCCCTTCCGGCGCTGTTTTCCCCGTGGCAACTGTAGTTGCCCGCGTGTCGGGCCGCTACGCTCTCAATAGTCAGAACACTGCTCCGCCGTCCCATCTTGGCTATAAGAATGTCCTGGTCGTCGTCGTTAAAGAGCGGCTGATTGTTGAACGTCCAGCGGATGTTCAGGGGCAAATCGCCCTCCGTCAGGGTGCACTGATAAGTTATGTACTGGCCCAGATGGGTGGGCTGGGCGCCGGTGGCGAAGGGCGTTATTTGGGGCAAGACTTGCGGAAAACACAAATGCAAACAATCAATTCAAAGAATAACAAACGAACAAATAATAACCAAATTATAAATGGATGATGATCTAACTACTCTTAGGCAATGGCATATTCAGAGGATATCTGTCCCACCGTTGACAACCAGAGCAGCAGTGTACTCCACCATTTGGGCCTTGTTCCTGGCCCTGCACGTGTAGTTTCCCGCATTGTTGCCGTTCACCGAGTCAATGGTCAGGACATTCACCTTCTTGCCGATCTTAGATGTGGTGACTCCATGGTACTCGTTGATGGGATAGTCATTAAAAAGCCAGGTGATGTCCACAGGCTGATCCCCCTTGGAAATGGTGCACTGCACGGTCACTGAATCACCAAAGTTGGCAGGTTCATCCCCGAACTCAAAGGGGCTAATGTGGGGTGGTACTTGGGAGAATATTAAGAGAGAGTTAGGACAAAGTGAAAACCAAGTTCTTTTGTGGTTCTCCCAGAAGGATTTATAAGACTGTCCGCCTACTCATATATGGTCTTAAAACTGCGCTACAAAAGCCAATACACAGAAGCCAAAGCGATCATGCAATTTTTGTAAGCGAGGCTTGTATTTATAGGAGAGATACAGAGAGGAAAGTGGGGGTCACATATATGAAACTAACGAAATCAGAACGACACTCAAGTGCTGTACAAATGCTCTGGCTCCGCGAGGAGTGTACCATTCACTGTCAACTCCGCCGTGTAAACAGCCGAGGCCCACAGATTCCGGGCCTTGCAAGTGTAGTTGCCCACGTGACGGGCATTCACGGCATCGATCATAAGCACACTCAGGCGCTTGCCCATCTTCGAGGTGGATATGCCCGAGTAGTGGTTGATGGGGTAGTCGTTAAAGAGCCACTCAATGTCGAGCGGCAGGTCGCCGGAACTGACAAGGCAGTTCACGGAGACTGAATCCTCAAAGTTTGCCGCCACCTCGCCGAAATCAAAGTGCGCTATCTTGGGAGCAACTTGTAAAACGAATAGGGAAGCTACAATTAGCAGGGGGTTCTGAACAAAAAACTGTACAAAATAAAAAGTCATACGCAAATATTACAGGTTGTTTGGATAGAGCCCCCAAAGGTACCATTAACTATCAGCTCGGTGGTGTAGTTCACAGCAGCAGCGTGGTTCTTCGCCCGACAACTGTATTTTCCCGCGTGACGGGCCTGGACACTATCGATGCTCAGCATACTGTTCCGCTTGCCGCCCTTTACCACATTTATACCCGAGTAGGAACTAATTCCGTAGCCATTGAAGTACCACTCAATATCGATGGGCATGTCTCCGCTGGAGATTAAGCAAGTCACCGAAACGGAATCCTCAACGTTCGTGGGCTCGTCTCCAAAGTCAAAGGGTGTGATTTTTGGAGGAGCTTTGGAGTGAAGGTAGTGATTAATAAACAATGAGTCGAAATAATAAGGGAAGTCCTTAACGACTAGAGTGGAATGTCTTCACAATTATTAGTTCTACCATTTACAACCAACTCGGTGGTGTAATTAACGGCTGCAGCGTGATTCTTGGCCCGGCAACTGTACTTTCCCGCATGCCGGGCCTGGACACTGTCGATGCTCAGCATACTGTTTCTCTTTCCGCCCTTTATCACATTAATACCCGAGTAGGAGCTGATTCCGTAGGAATTGAAGAACCACTCGATGTCGATGGGTAGATCACCGTTGGATATGAGGCACATGACCGACACTGAGTCCTCCACATTTGCCGGAACGTCTCCAAAGTCGAAGGGGGTTATCTTGGGAGGTACTTGGATTTAAAAGTGGAAAAGGGTGTTTAACTTAACTTAAATGGAAATAGAAACTTAAGGCTACCGCTGAAATATATAACCACCGTTCACGATCAGGGCTGCAGAGTACTCGCTGCTGGCAGCCTTGTTCTTGGCCTTGCAGCTGTAGTTTCCCGCGTGTCCGGCATGAACCGAGTCTATTGTAAGCACACTTGTCCGCTTGCCCCCTCTCAACACCGCAATTCCAGAGGCGTAATTAATGGGGTCACCGTTAAAAAGCCACTCAATGTCGATGGGTGAATCGCCAGAGGAAACGAGACAGCTCACGGAAACTGAATCCTCGAAATTTGCAGGGGATTCCCCAAAATCAAATGGCGCTAGTTTCGGCGGGGCTTTAACCGGGGGTTGGGGGTAATGTGATAGGGGAAAGTAACTTCAATTAAAAAAATATAAAATACTATGTAATTAGAACTATCTAAACTAATTCATTGGATATACCATTCACTATCAACTCAGTTGTATAGTTAACAGCAGCTGCGTGATTTTTGGCCCGACAACTATATTTCCCCGCATGACGGGCATGGACGTTATCGATTGTGAGCATGCTTGTTCTCTTTCCTCCTCTGTAAACAGTCATCCCGGAGAAGGAACTGATGCCGAAATCGTTGAATAACCACTCTATGTCTATAGGCAAGTCTCCGCTGGATATGAGGCAGGTCACCGAGACGGAGTCCTCAACGTTTGTGGGCTCCTCGCCAAAGTCAAAGGGAGTAATCTTTGGGGGGACTTTGGGAGTAACGATATAACGACATAAATAAGTGCAAAACTTTTAACTGAAGAAAATAATGTAAATATATTATTCTAGGTGAACCAAAAACATCTTCTTCTATACCATTCACAATCAGTTCTGTGGTGTAATTAACAGCGGCAGCGTGATTCTTGGCCCGACAACTATATTTCCCCGCATGACGAGCATGGACATTGTCAATGGTCAGCATGCTGGTACGCTTGCCGCCTCGGAGAACAGTCATTCCTGAATAGGAACTGATTCCGTAGTCGTTGAACAACCATTCTATATCGATGGGTAGGTCTCCGCTCGATATCAAGCAGGTGACCGACACAGAGTCCTCAACATTCGTGGGCTCCTCTCCGAAGGTAAAGGGTGTGATTTTGGGAGGGACTTAAAGGAATATGACTTATTAAAATTGAAATGTAACTCAGAAGGTATCTATTTAGACTACTTAAAGCTAGCTGGAAATACCATTCACTACTAGATCCGTGGTGTAGTTCACTGCAGCCGCGTGGTTCTTGGCGCGACAGCTGTACTTTCCTGCATGACGAGCCTGGACATTGTCGATGCCCAACACACTGCTACGCTTGCCGCCCTTTACAACAGTGATTCCGGAGTAGGAACTGATACCGAAATCGTTAAACAACCACTCAATATCGATGGGTAAATCTCCGCTGGATATGAGACAAGTAACCGAGACGGAATCCTCAACATTGGTGGGCTCATCGCCGAAATCAAAGGGAGTAATCTTCGGGGCAACTTTTAGGGGTAGAATAAACAAAAAGATAACAAATTAACTAAAATAAATCACTTGAACTGATATGCTAGACTTTAATACGTAATACCATTCACGATTAACTCGGTGGTGTAGTTCACAGCGGCAGCGTGATTCTTTGCGCGACAACTATACATTCCCGCATGGCGAGCCTGGACACTATCGATGCTCAACACACTGTTCCGCTTGCCTCCTTTCATAACCGATATTCCCGAATAGGAACTAATTCCAAAGTCGTTAAATAACCATTCTATATCGATGGGCAGGTCCCCAGTGGAGATGAGACAGGTCACCGACACGGAGTCCTCCACATTGGCCGGCTCCTCGCCAAAGCTGAAGGGTGTGATTTTTGGTGGAGCTTCGAGGGAGGGGTGGGAATAAATGATACTTAAGACATCAGGGATAACTATGAGTAATAAAACTTGATGTTCCCCGCCAACCATTCACAACCAGGGCCGCTGAGTACTCGCTGCTGGCCGCCTTGTTCCTCGCATTGCAGGAGTAGTTTCCGGCGTGTCCCGCGTGCACGGAATCGATGGTCAGCAGGCTGGTCCGCTTGCCTCCGCGCAGGACCGCAATGCCCGTGGAAAAGTTTATGGCCTCCCCACCGAACAACCACTCAATGTCAATGGGCAGGTCACCAGAGGTGACCAGACAGTTGACCGAAACGGAGTCTTCAAAATTTGAAGGGGCCTGGCCAAAGTCGAAGGGCGCTATTTTCGGAGGGGCTGCGTGGGGGAAGGAGATAAAATTAGGTATTGAAATCATAATGCAACACAAATCTCTCCTAAATCGGGAACATAAATCCGAATCAGATACCATTCACAACCAGCGCGGCCGTATACTCCGCAGAGGCCGCATCATTGCGCGCCTTGCACGTGTAGTTTCCTGCGTGTCCTGCGTGCACCGAGTCTATGGTCAGGATGCTCGCCTTCTTGCCACCCTTGACTATGGACACTCCAGTATAGGCGCTGACATGGGCCCCGTTGAACAGCCAGGTGATATCCATGGGCAAATCGCCCAGATAGATGAGACAGTTCACCGAAACGGACTCCTCAAAGTTTACGGCGTGATCGCCAAAGTCAAAGGGTGCGATTTTCGGGGGCACTTCGTCGGGGAAAGGTGAAAGGAAAGTGGAGAAGTAAAAAACAGAAGAACAGAAAATCCAACTCAGCTTGCCCTTAATAAAAGATCGCATGCATCGAGACTACAACACAGTCTGGCAGTACCGTTCACCACCAGCTCGGCCGTTAGGTTGACAGAGGTGGCTCTATTAACAGCCACACAGGTGTAGTTCCCCGCGTGGTGATCGCGGACAAAATCTATGGACAGTGCGCTGATTTTCTTGCCCAACTTAACCATGGACACATCGTAGACATTCTCACTGATCTCACGTCCATTGAAGAACCAGGCAAAGCTGACGGGGAAGTCGCCCGAAGTGACCAGACACTGAACGCTGGCCGATTCACCGAAGTTTGAGGGTTCGTCTCCGAAATCAAAGGGAGCTATTTTGGGAGCCACTGGTTTAGGGATTGTAAGTGTTTGTTGGGGCGAAGGAGAAAACAAAAAAACAACATAAATTAATCAAGTTGCTACTTAAAAGAGGGCATTAACCGTTCACTTTCAGCTCGGCCGTGTGGTTGGCACGACCGGCTCTATTCTCGGCTATGCAGGAGTAGTTTCCTACATGCTTGGCCGACACCGCCTCGATAGTCAGTTCGTTGATGCGCTTGCCGCGCTTGGTGGTCAGAATCTCTAGGTAGTCCTCAAAGGGCCGGTCGTTTAGGGTCCAGGTAATGTTGACGGGAAGGTCTCCCCCCGATATTGTGCACTGAACATTCACAAACTCGCCGTAGCTCATGGACTCCTCGCCAAAGGAGAAGGGACTTATTTTTGGCAGAACTAAGGGGTTTAAAGGGTGTTCAAATCAATAAAAATAAATCAAAATATACAACTTATATCTAATTATGACTCGCTCCCTCCGGCTAACCGTTGACAATCAGTTGAGCTGTGTGGGCCGTGATGCCCGCCTTGTTTTGCGCGTGGCACGAGTAAGACCCGGCGTGGTGGGCGGACACTGACTCGATGGAGAGCACGTTAATCCGCTTGCCGATCCGTGAGAAGGATATATCATGGAAGCTATCGATGGTGGCATTATTCAGCAACCAGGTAACATTTATGGGAAGGTCACCACCCAAAATGGTGCACTGCACGGACGCAGGTTCTCCGTAGTTCAGGGGCTCCTCCCCAAAGTCAAAGGAAGCTATCTTGGGGGCAACTTGAGGACAGAAAGAAAGACCAAATCGGTAAGTCCAATGTGCAAGAACAGTCCGCAGTAAACCACACAAGCTCAGTTAAAAGGATGGGGTTAGAGAGATGGGTTAGATTAGTAGCAACGCATACTGTCAAAACTTTCAAGACTGGAACCGCAACCACTAGAGACTAGCCACCAAGAGGCGATCCGTTCTAGTACCGTTCACTGTCAGATCGACGCCATAGGTGGTCGTTCCGGCCGCATTGCTGGCTATGCAGGAGTAGCGGCCCGTGTGGGCCGGACTGGCGCTGGGGATGGACAGCATGCTCGTCTTGCCGCTAATGCGATTCGTGCGCATCTGCGGCTGCAGCTGCTCGAAGCCGGAGTCCAAGGCGCTGCGCTCAAAGCTCCAGGTAACCTTGACGGGGCGGTCGCCCTTCTGGATTTGGCAGAACAGGTCGATCGAGTCGCCCATGTTGATCACGTCCTCGTAGGCGAAGGGCACAATTTGGGGCAGAACTGGGAAGTGAGTGGGGTATTGGGCTAGGTGTCAAATAATGTCAATCAACAAAACAGTAACGTATGTTAGGTCTACAGAGTTGGGTCAGCAACCATTGACGAGCAGCTCAGCGGTGGAGGTCACATTGCCGGCACTGTTGCTGGCTACGCAGCTGTAGTTCCCAGAGTTGGCCGCCTTGACCGACTCCACCGTGAGCATGGTGATCCGCTCCCCGATCTTGCTGGCCATCACGCCCAGGTGCGTGAAGAGCGGTAGCCCGTTGTGGGTCCAGCGGATTCTCAGCGGAAGATCGCCCTTGGCCACGTGGCAGGTCAACTGAACGCTGTCGCCCTCATTGGCCTCCCCATCGAAGCTGAACGGGTGTATGCTGGGCAGGACTGGGATGGGTGGGGGTTGGAATTATTGTTTAAATCAAGCATCACATAAATCAAGACAAGTCTTAGCTACTAATTAAGAGATCGAGGGGCGCAGTAACCGTTGACTTTCAGCTCGGCACTGTAGCTGCTCTCGCCCGCCTGATTGCGAGCAAGGCAGGTGTAGACCCCGCGGTGCTCGGCGGCTATATAGTCGATGTTTAGGGTGCTCGACTTGCTGGACATGCGACCGATGACCACTTCCAGGTCCCCGCTGTTAAGGACGCGATTATCAAGGGCCCAGGTGATGTTGATGGGCAGATCTCCCTTGATCACGGTGCACTGGATGCCCATGGTCTCGCCAGAGTTTGATGCCTCGTCGCCAAAGTCAAAGGGTCGAATTTGAGGCGGCACTGGTTTAAGTTGGGGTTGGATAACAGGGAACGGGAGAAACAAACAGAAAACAACACAGAACTTGATATCACAATATCCGATATTAACCATTGACCAGCAGCTCGGCGCTCTGCTCAGTAAACCCGGCTGCGTTGGTGGCGATGCACTTGAACAGCCCCCGGTGATGGCCACTGATCGCGTCGATGCTCAGCGAACTCAGCTTGGGCGACATTTTGATGATCCGTATTCCGACGTGTTCGTTGGTAATGGGCTGCCCGTTGAGAGTCCAGTGCAGCTGCAGTGGCGTGTCCCCCTTGAAGACCATACACTGGACTGCTGTACTATCGCCGTAGTTGGAGGGTTCCTCGCCAAACAGGAAGGGCATGACTTGAGGGGGAACTAGACGCGAACAGGGAAGATCTCTCATTCTTTCTTAACTCAACTGGGGTAGTTATAATTTACTTCTTCTAAGCTGACTTTATTTAATACCACACTTTTCTCAGCTCAAGCTCCGTGCTCCAACACTAGACACCAACAACACTCAGTGGAGACAATATCAATAGTGTTAACTAGTTAAAGCGTGCTCTTATGGTGATATAGATACTTCAAGGGGGAACCAACCGTTGACTTGCAACTCGGCCACGTATTCACTGGAGCCGGCCTCATTCGTCGCTATGCACTTGTAGACGCCGCGATGGAAGGCATTCAGCGAATCAATGTTCAGCAGACTCGTGCGCTTGTTCAGGCGCACCAGGGTGAAACCGTTCTCCCCGTTCACGATCAGAGCTGCATTGAGGGACCAGCGAATCTCCAGAGGCAGATCCCCCTTCGGCACCACACAGTTGGCACTGGCTATGTCGCCCACATCGGCGGCGGATTCGCCGAAACTAAAGGGCAGAACCTGGGGCGGCACTTGTGGGAGTATTGGGAGTGAGTGGCAAACGATTAAAATCAAAAAATAATAACGAAAGAAGCTATTAACTATGAGTATGATATGTGTATTGACCATTCACGTGCAGCTCGGCACTGTACTCAGCACTGCCCGCCTTGTTGCTCGCGATGCACCTGTACAGTCCGCGATGTCTGGCTTCCAGGGAATCAATGCTCAGGGAGCTGGTGCGCGGGTTCAGCCGCGATAGGGAAAAGCCGTGCTCGCCAGTTATTATTGGCGCTGAATTCAGAGTCCAGCGAATCTCCATGGGAAGGTCACCCTTCGGCACCATGCAAAATCCACCAGCCATTTCACCAGTATTGGCTGGCTCAACGCCAAAGTCAAAGGGTTGGATTTGCGGGGGGACTTTGTGGAAAAACAAAGACGGTGTAGAGGAAATCAAAACAAAAGCCAAAATAACTACTGCAAACTAAAATAACTTTCAAACTATAGACGAATCAGAACAAACCGTTCACATCTAGTGTGGAAACGTATTCGGCGTAGCCCGCTGAGTTGTTTGCTAGACACTTGTAAGTGCCTCGATGCAGGGCCTCCAAGGAGTCCACGTTCAGCGAACTCGTCCGCTTATTCAGACGCACCAGTGTGAAGCCCAGTTCGCCATTCACAATGAGAGCAGAGTTCAGGGTCCAATAGATGTCTAGGGGTAGGTCACCTTTCGGAACCACGCAAGTCACACTCGCAACCTCTCCGCGGTTCAATGGCTCATCGCCAAATGAGAAGGGACTGATCTGTGGGGCAACTATTGGGGGACACCTTTAAGTCTCAGAAGATCAAAAAAGCTCCTTAGGACCAAATAAACCAGAGTATTGTTAGTAAGAGGGCTACTGAGACACAAAAGGTGCTATCCAGAGGATCACCAACCATTCACTTGCAGCTCAGCGGAATAGATCGCTCGACCCGCCAAGTTTTGGGCCACGCAGCTGTAGGAGCCGCGGTGCTTGGCCTCCAGAGAATCCACACTCAGATAGCTGGTTCGCGCATTGAGCTGCATCACCGTGAATCCATCCACACCTGTTTTTACAGATTCACCATTCAGAGACCAATGGATCTGCAGGGGCAAGTCGCCCTTGAGGACCACGCAGGTGATGCTCAAAACATCGCCCATATTCAATACTTCGCTGCCGAAATGGAAGGGCGATACTTGGGGAGGCACTGCAGGTGTCAAAAGGATTAAATAAAATAAAAATGTGAAAATTAAAATATAACTGAAAATATAAAGGCTAAGGTGGGTTGAGTGATGTCAATGTGGTCGTGTACCGTTGACCTTCAGCTCCGATGTGGTGAAGCTGGATCCAGCCTTGTTCTCGGCAATGCACCTGAATACCCCGCGATGATGCTGCTCGACGGCGGCAATATTCAAAACGCTCGTCTTGGGAGACAGCTTCAGAATGGTGATTCCCTCCTCCCCATTGATGATCGGTCGCGAATTGAGCGTCCACTTGATGGTGATGGGTACATCCCCCTTCTGTACCATGCACTGGACCCCGGCATTCTCGCCAGTATTCACGGGATCATCGCCAAAGGAAAAGGGAGCAATCGAGGGAGGAACTGTGCGGCAAGGAAGTAAAACCAAAACAAAAACCAAATGAAAATCTAAGAAACGTAAAATCGATATGTGGATTCCTAAGCGATTAACCATTCACAGCCAGAATGGCGGACTGCCTCGTCTCCCCGGCATTGTTGGTGGCCACGCAGGAGTAGTTTCCCGCATGCCGAGCTCTCACGGATTCGATGCTCAAAACGCTGATGCGTTGACTATTGCGAGTCACAATCAGCCCGTCGTTGGTGTACACTCGGCCGCCGTTCTTAGTCCAGGCTATATCGACGGGCAGATCCCCGCGGTTGACGGTGCAATAGGCTGACACCATGTCCAGCTCGTTGATCACATCCTCACCGAAATCAAAGGGCATTATTTGGGGCAGGACTGGATAGTTGTGGTGGGGAAAGCAGGGGGCAAAAAAGGTAAGGAAAACTTAAGAAAACAGCTTCAAGTACGATGAGCAATAACCATTGACTGCCAGCATGGCGGACTGAGTGATGGCCCCGGCATTGTTGGTGGCCACGCAGGAGTAGTTTCCCGCATGCCGAGCCCTCACGGACTCGATGCTCAGGACGCTCAGGCGCTGGCTGTTCCTGGTCACAATCAGACCGTCGTTGGTGTAAACGCGCCCGCCGTTCTTCGTCCAATATATGTCGACGGGCAGATCACCCTTGTTAACGGTGCAGGAGGCCGAAACCATGTCCAACTCGTTGATGGACTCCTCGCCAAAGTCAAAGGGCACGACCTGGGGCAATACTAGGATGGGGTTGGGTTAACATAACAGAAAGCAAAGCAAAGGAAAAGCAAAGAATCTTTGGCAAAGATAATGAATCGAATGAGGGCTAGTAACCATTGACGGCCAGGATGGCCCAGTGCCGGGTCTCGCCCGCATTGTTGGTGGCCACGCAGGAGTAGTTGCCAGCGTGTCGGGCCCTCACGGACTCAATGCTCAGGACACTCATGCGAGTGCTGGTCTTGGTCACCACTATCCCATCGTTGGTGTAAACGCGGCCGCCGTTTTTTGTCCAGGCCACGTCGATGGGCAGATCGCCCTTGTTAACCGTGCAGGAAGCTGAGACCATGTCCAGCTCATTGACGCTCTCCTCGCCAAAATCGAAGGGCACGATCTGGGGTAACACTGCGAGGGGGAGCGAGGAGGGGACGATATCAAGGAAACAGAACTCAAAAACCAAAGTCTAAGCAAACTACGACTCAAGGCACATTGAACAGAGGAAGGAGCGAACCGTTGACCCGCAACTCCGCCGTGTGGTAAATGACCCCGGCCGCGTTCCTGGCCACACACGTGTAGTTGGCCCGATGACGCGCGTGCACGGACTCAATGCTGAGCATACTTATGCGCTGTGTGGTCTTTGTGATGAGGATGCCATCGTTGGACATCAGGCGGCCCACTCCCGTGGTCGGATCAGGCGCTGTTGTCCAGTACAGCTCCAGAGGGGTGTCGCCCTTGTTTACCGTGCAGGTGGCCGACACCATATCGTTCATGTTGATGGTCTCCTCCCCAAAATCGAAGGGCACGACCTGTGGCGGAACTGAGCGAAGGGGTTTGGGTCGAGTTCATCGATTGAAAGTGGAGCTAGCGACCAACGTTGAGGCTGAAACCTAAAAACCCGCCCAAAAAGAGTGGCGTCGACCAGAGCTCTCCCATTCAAATGGGGGAGTCTGGGAAGGAGGTAGAATTTTTCACTTACCCATGACTTGCACTTCAAGAGACCCGCGGGCGGAGTATCCCTCCTGGTTCTTGGCCACACATGTGTAGGTCGCCTGGTCAGAGTTGCGCTCAACGTTCTCGATGATCAGCGTTCCGTTGGGGAAAACCTTCTGTTTGCGGTTGATGGGCAGGGCACGGTTATCTACGGTAGGAAATTTACGGCAAAATTAGAGTAACGCCGTATTACTTCTATTTTTAAAAGTATCTCTACTCACCTCGCTCCCAAACAATAGAATCAATAGGATAGCCGGCAACTGGGCAGGTTACCATCAGGGTCTCGCCAGCCACAATAGCCTTTTTCTCCATTTGTCGGATGTAGGGCAGGCCGTAGACATTCAACTTGGCAGAGTGATCAGCCACGCCCACCTTGCTCTTGGCAATGCACTTGTAGAGGCCACCATCGTTGGCATGGACCGAGGTAATGTTCAGATAGGAAACCACATCGCCGTTGACCGTCACATACTGTCCAACCTGATAGCGATCGTTGTTGGCAATCTTCTTGCCATCGAGCTCCCATGAAATTTCGGGAGTGGGGTTGCCGCCGGCGACGCACTTAAGGAACACACTGGGTCCGGGCTCCATGGTCTCTTCCTGGAAGGCCTGTCGTATAACGGGAGGATCGAAGCGGCCGCCGAGCTTCAGCTCAGCACTGGCCTCCGCCGACTCCTGGTCATTCCTTACGAAGCACTGGTACATGCCCTTGTCCTCCTTCTTTACGGATTCAATACGCAGCACAGGCTCGCTGTGACCAATGGCCTTGCCGTCCTTCATCCAGCTAACAGTCTTAATGGGGTTTCCGGTGTACTGGCAGGTGAATACAGCGGGTCGTCCAAAGTCAACGGTCTGAGTGGGGGGATCGATCTTGGCGGACAGTGGGGCGGTGACTGTGAGCACGGTCTCTACGCTCTCTCCTCCCACGGAGTTGTTGACTACGCACAGGTACTTGCCGGAGTCCTCTACCACGGCGTCCTTGATAATGAGGGTGCCGGAAACCTGTTTCACGCGATCATTCAAAACGACTGCCTGCTTGCGAGTAGTGCCTTCGATGAACTTGTACCATCTGGAACGAGAGGAGAGTGTTAGCGGGGTTCTAAGAGTCAAAGTTGGCATTGGGGACAGTGGGCACAGAGTGAGCAAGTTTAGCTGATAGATTGAATCTATATAATCCTTGAGCTACTTACCTTTGCCTGGCATGGCGACGGAGCCTACTTACCTCTGAGTATTAATTAATTTTTTAACTAATTCATTTGCTCATTCTGTGCACCACTCTTGGGGGTTTTGGGAGTAAGCTGACGGCAACCTAACGAGGGGGAATCTATCTAGCAGTCTTCTACCTATAAACCGGCACTGGATAGCCCTGTCCAGGACAATGTCCAACAAAGGGGCCACCCAAGGGCACTTCGTTGATCTCAATGCTCTTTACGGAAATGCGGGGCTTGACAAGGCCAACGGGCTCTGCAATGGCGGTTAGAAAAATCAGGGACTTGTTTTCCCAGTCGGGAGAACTGCCTGAAGGATTGTTCAACTACTATATCTACCTAAACACTGGATGAGGATAGGCTTGTCCCTGACAGAGAATGGAGAAACTGTGGCCCAGCTTCTGGGTCTGTTCCTGCAGGCGATCGCCCGATATTGTGGGAGCTACACTGCCGATGGGCTCTGAAAGAAATCGATTTTCGATGAGGCCTTTTCACTGAATATTTTATATATGCTGCCTGAATGTTGAGGATAACGGGTGATCCTGACATTACCTAAAAGCTGGTGTGGGAAAAGATTGACCCAGGCACAAGGCGGCCAAATCAGTTGTCGCCTCTCTTGTCATTTCCTGCAGGCGGCCACCGGATATCTTTGGGGCCACACTACCCACGGGCTCTGTAAACCGTTGGCTTCTTTGTAGCATTACATTCAAAATCTGTGCCTAGAAAACTGCCTGAATATTCGACTAACCTTATGATGGGTACTGGAAATGCCTGCGCCTGGCAGAGCAGGGCAAAACTAGTCGAGATCTCTTTGACAAATGTAAAACTCTTGGACTCGCCGGAGAAGGTGGGAGCTTTGGCGCCGACCGGCTCTAAAAAAATATAAGAATGGGGTTTAGATGGTGGCTGGGGTAGAATGCGTCTTAAGTCTATTTAATGGCTACCTTATCAGGGGAATCGGATAGGCCTGCGCCTGACACAGCAAAGCAAAACTCTGGCCAAAGTGTCGTACGAATGTATAGCTTTTCATATCGGAAGCAAAGGTAGGGCCTTTGGCACTGACGGGTTCTAGGAAAATATAAAGATATGCCGTAAACTGCCTGACGTTTTGAGCTTTACCTTACGGAGGGAACTGGAAATGCCTGAGCCTGACACAGCAACACAATATCACTCGAACTGGCGCCGAGTAGACTGGATATTTTTGAGACACTAGCAAAGGTGGGAGCCTTGGCACCTACCGGCTCTGGAAGTCAAAGAAAATACATTTAAAAGACCCCCAAGGAACTAAATGCCAAACTGCCTGCAGGGATAAGCTTATTGACCAATAAACTACCTCATTGATGGAACCGGATAGGCTTGAGCCTGGCACAGTAGAGCAAAGCTGTGACCCACTGGTCTTGTATAGGAAAATATATTCGAATCTGTTGAAAATGTGGGAGCCCTAGCGCCAATGGGTTCTGCAAATAATTGTATATGTAAAGTTGACTAAGAAAACTGCCTGAATAACGTAGTTTCCTAACCTGATGATTGGGACTGGATACGCCTGAGCCTGGCACAGTAGCGCAAAGCTCTGACCCACAGAACGGGTGTACGAAAACGAATTAGAATCAGTGGAGAAGGTGGGAGCTCTAGCTCCGATGGGCTCTGTAATCAAACACTGTCACTTTATCCTAGTATTTAAGTTAATTTAAATGTAAGTTACGAAAACTGCCTGAAGAGAGAGCTCGTTTTTAGGGCTAACCTCATGATGGGCACTGGGAAGGCCTGGGCCTGACACAGCAGGGCAAAGCTCTGACCCACAGCACGGGCGTAGGAAAAGGAGTTGTAGTCGGAGGAAAACGTGGGAGCCCTGGCACCAATAGGTTCTACAAAGCATTCAGATTGTTATATAAGTATTGCCTGAAACTTGCCTAATGATGGGAACGGGAAAGGCCTGAGCCTGGCACAGCAGGGCAAAGCTGGAACTAATCGAGCGCTCGAATATACTGCCTTTAGAGTCACTTGAAAAGGTCGGAGCCTTGGCACCAACGGGCTCTAAATTAAAAAATTATTTGTGCTTAATCTAGCTAATAATATTGTATAAAAGCCCTGCACAGAACCAGTTGGGCAGTTGGGGAGCCTAACAGGGAAGGGAATTTCATTACCTAAATATAGGCACAGGATAGGATTGGGCCTGGCAGGTAAGAGCCACTTCGCTTTTTTGAGCCGTTTGTATGGTAAATGTTGAGGCCACACTGGGAAAACTAGGTGCCTTGAAACCGACGGGGTCTAAAAAGCAGAAACTTCTCATTTTTCGGTTCCGGTTTTATATTTTTACCGAATGAAGGACTGCTGAATATTGGGGTTTATTGATTTTGTTTTTATTGTAATTAAATGTTTTGGGAGACAGAAACATCTTTGTAAAGATTGAAAATACTTAGTAAATATTTAAAGGCTTACAAAGATCAACTATAAAACGACTAGCTCATAAATAAATAATTATAGTTTCCCATTGTTTACCTAAAAACTGGCACTGGAAATGCCTGAGCCTGGCAAAGCATGGCGAAAGTGGTATGCAAAGGCACAGCTTGCTGGAAGACCATTACACCGGTGGGCACCGAGGGAGCCTTGGAAGCAATGGGTTCTACATAGTTAACGATACAAGTTTTTACAGTTTGATAAAACCACAAAGAGTTGGTAAACTTAAGCTTAGTATATAACATTTCCCTACAATCTCGATTAACTATGAAAACTGCTTTGAACGTTGGCCTAGGCGCTCACCTGATGATGGGCACTGGAAAGGCTTGGGCCCGGCAGAGAAGAGCGAGGGCCGAGCCCCTTGACCTCTCCACCTCAATGAGCTTGTACTCGAGGGAAAAGGTGGGGGCTTTGGCGCCAACGGGCTCTGCAAGTGAAATTAGCCTTTAATTACTCTTAGCGTAAAAAAGACACTGACTGAATGTAAAGATACTTTCTTCTTTTGCTCTTAATTCCGAATACCAAACTTTCGCTGCGACGCGGCGCGTGACCTCGCAACCCTAACCTGACCCCGACCTTAACCTAGTCGCAAAGTTTGTACAAAGACTGCATTGGTGCGGAGAAGAGGGGGAGACATTGGCTTGGTATTGAGCAATGCAAACTCCTTGGGGGTCGGGGTCAATGTTAAGGCCAGGGGCATGCGCAGAAGCGCCGGCTCAGGCGGCCACAGCTGGGCGTGCAACAAGTGGAGGTCGCGCTGCCGGTTGACCTCGGGAAAGTGGCACAAACCAGCGGCTGTTGACCCAGAAACGTGCGTTCATTCATCAGCCAGTGTGCGAGCGGAACAGATGCGATCCACACTCGCCGCGGAGGGGTAATTGTTTGGGAAATTTTGTGTGTATCGCGAGTGTGCGCAGTAAAGAGCGGGAGAGAGCCAGAGAGACCGAACCAGTTTGTTTACATCTCTCGCACGCACACCAACGCAACCTAAAGAGGAGAGAGAGACGGGAGGCAGCAGCACCCACATGTGAGGGTGTATGGGTCTGTTTACCGATTCTCGTGCTTTCCGCCTTCGCCCTGTTTATGGTTTGTTTACGTAGCTTACTTTTATGCGTGCGTTCGCCTATTTTCTTTGCGCGCGCATTTTATGAATGAACTTTGCCCCCACCCCCTGCCTTTGCCACCTAGCTGCCGCCCAGACCGCTCGTGCATAATTAAAGTCACGTTTCTGGGGTCCTAACCTGCTGACGGGCACAGGAAATGCCTGCGCGGGACACAACAGCACGATGTCCATGCCGCAGCGCCTCTCGATGCCGGACCACTTGGTGTCGACCGAAAGAACGGGGGCCTTGGACGACACGGGCTCTGAGAAAAGGAAAAGGCAATTCTTCGGTATTTTATCAAGATACACAGAAAATAAATTATACGTTATGCGCAACTTAAGGGTTCCATTACGAAACTGAGAAACATGACCCAAAATTGCCCGTCTCTTTACGTAATTTTTTTTTTTTTCCTGTGATTGACTGAAATGTGGGATAAAGATATGCAACAAGTTAATAAAGAAAATACTTTCCTAAGGAAAGGCAATGATTGCTGGGGCTTTCAACAGATTCTCAATGTAAATAATAATAAATAAATCCCTATCTTTTCTAACCTAAAAGCTGGAACTGGAAATCCCTGGGCCAGACAAAATAGGGCCAAATCGGTGGCCAGCATTCGATCTATCCACGACCTCTTGATGTCATTAGAGAGTAGCGTTGGGGCCTTGCCTCCGACGGGTTCTATAGAGTCCCAACAGTGTGACATTAGGCACCGCCTGAATGCTAGTTTCGGCTTACCGAAAACTGGGAGCCGGAAATCCCTGGGCAGGGCACAGCAATGACATGGAGAGCGACTCAAGCAGCTCCAGAGGTTTTTGCACTAACGCAGGAGTTCGGGGAGCAGTACTTGAAATAGGCTCTGCGAGTATTTGATTTTTTTCTATTTTTATAAGAACATCTGAACCAGTGCCTGATGTTTGGCTAGGTGTAGCCAGAAAACCCACCTGAAGCTGGGAGCTGGGTAACCCTGTGCTGGACACAATAAAGCCGTAGTAGCTGTTAAGTCCACCACATTGGGCTTATAGGTCAGAGCATTTATCTTTGGTGGACTACTGCTGATGGGCTCTATAAAATCAGATACTCCTTTTTAGAAAACAAAGCCTAAGCCGTGGATATTGAGATTTGCCTGAATGTTGGAGTACCAGAACTGAGGTGAGATCTATTTATCAGAGATCTATTTAATTTCACGTTGATTAAAATCTTCATATTTTTATATATCTAGTATATTTATTCATGAGAGAACCAACCTAAAACTGGGGGCGGGATAGCCCTGAGCAGGACACAAGATGGAGACATTGGTCAGCCCAGGAACTACCAAAGGTCGGGACTGCAAAGGCGGCACTTTGGGAGCTGTGCTTGAAACGGGCTCTAAAGAAAAGAAAATTAATTTAAAACCTGTCCATCTACACCCTAAACTGCATGAATGTTGTATATATTTATACATTTTTACCTAAACACTGGCACTGGATAACCCTGAGCTGGGCAGAGGAGAGCCAGGGTCGAGGAGCCAGCATAGGTTTTCATATCGAACTTAGCCAGTGATACCACTTTGGGCACGGTACTACTTATAGGTTCTACATGATTTAGATTGAACGAAAATTATATATTATTTTCTGGTACGAGATAATGAAAACTTCCTGAATGTCGTCTGGTCTCACCTAAAAGCTGGCACTGGAAAACCCTGTGCAGGGCACATTATGGCTACTGTTCCGCCCAGGCGCACATAATCAATATTCGTTTTCTGAATAAGTGCCACTCTGGGAGCAGACCCACTAATAGGCTCTGGAAAAACCAACCAAATCTACTTTAAAAACCGTTCGAAAGTTAACTGAAAACTGCCCGAATGTATTGGAAAAATCACCTAAAAAACGGAACCGGATAGGCTTGGGCAGGACAAAGTAGGGTCACACTCCCACTCAGGTTAATATCCACATTCCGGGTCTTATCACCAGACGTCAGTTTTGGTGCCACACTGCCAACGGGCTCTATAAGTTAAAGGGATTCTTACAGGGTCAATAGTGAAAATAAAGCAAGATGAAAACTGCCTAAAAGTAAGGAAAGGGTTACCTAAAGAAGGGCACCGGATAGGCCTGACCGGGACAGAAAAGGGTGAAACTGGAAGCTTCGCTAGCCTCTGCATTCTTCAGACGATTCTCGACACTGATCTTGGGAGCTACACTGCCAACGGGTTCTAAGAAAGGAGTTAGTTAACCTATTATCTAGATCAGCGCTGCTTGGGATATTATTGTGATAACTGCCTGAATGAGCTTCAGTTACCTAAACGAGGGCACTGGGTACGATTGGGCTGGACAAAAGAGCGTCAGAGTTGACTTTGAGGGAGCTCCAGCATCCCTAAGTCGCTCGCCCACACTGATTTTGGGACCAACACTGGCCACCGGCTCTGGAAGAGAACCATTATGTAAGAGTACATCCAAAATCGACATAATAAAAACTGCCTGAGTGGGAAATCCTACTGCGCTCACCTGAATGCGGGAACTGGATATGATTGTGCCGGACAGAAGATGCTCAGGTCGTGCCGCAGAGGCACCTCAGCGTCCTTACGCCGTTCACCCACACTGATCTTGGGTGGCACACTGCCCACGGGCTCTGCAGGCGAACGATACGGCGTGAGTATAAGGAGCCTGGGCTATCATTGAAAACTACCAAAGTTGCTCGACAACAATAGGAATTACCTGCCACTCAACTAACTCGGAAAGGGGGCGGGGGTTGCGTGACAATGAATGGGTTAAATTGGGCGGCAGTTGTGGACACAAAGCTAATTAGAGTTTGAGGCCAATGAGGCCTGGCGACTTAATCTTGGCTCGTTGGTAATTGGAAAACTTTGGACATGCCGCACGCATTACCTATAGAGCGGCACGGGGTAGGCCTGGGCAGGACAGAAAATGGCTATTGTCTGGCCCCGACGGATGCTGTCGTGGCTAAAGCCGTCCTTCTTATTGACACGCGGTGCCACGCTGCCCACAGGCTCTGGAATATTGGGATGTGGGTTAGAAATATTCTGAAACTGCCTGAGCCCCGGCCGGAAAATAGAACTCGACAGCGACCTGACCCACCTATAAAATGGCACCGGAAAGGACTGAGCGGGACATCGAAGTGCCACGATGCCGCCAACGGCAATCCGGTCGTGACTGAACTCGTCGTTCTTGTTGACCTTTGGGGCCACGCTTCCGACGGGCTCTGAAAGGAGTTTTATTCGTGTGAAAGCCACCCAGCTAATTTAAACAATGCAGCGGAGGGACCTTGAGCACTCGACATTACCTATAAACCGGGATAGGATAAGACTGCGCAGGACACTGTATGGCTATGGTCTGAGAGCTCCTAATGCGGTCATGATTGAACTCATCCTTTCGATTAACCCGAGGAGAGACACTTCCAATGGGCTCTGCGATAGTTTTCTCGTTAGTTCAGAATGCTTGGGGGAAACTGGCTGAATGCGATTCAGGTACTAGACTTTACCTATAAGCTGGCATTGGATATGCTTGGGCTGGGCACAGCAAGGCCATAGATCGATTGGATTTAGCCACAAAGATGCCCAATTTATCTTTAATTTCCACCTTAGGGGCCACACTTCCAACGGGCTCTAAAATAAAGTTTTCACACCTGTAACTTTTGCCAACAAACCCCACCTGACCTGCTGGAAGGCACTCAACAATGTGTTTACCTAAACGCTGGCATGGGGTATCCCTGAGCCTTGCAGAGCAAGTTTAATGCTCTATTCGAGTCCATTATGGATACTCCGACTTTATCCTCCATATCCACCTTAGGCGCTACACTGCCCACGGGCTCTACAAGGGGATAACATTATGTATTTCTATCCCTAAAATACCCGATCTGATGGGCGGCACTCAACAATGTGTTTACCTAAACGCTGGCATAGGATAGCCTTGAGCCTTGCAGAACAAATTCAACGAGCGGTTCGAGTTTCGTATGGTAAAATCCATCTTATCGTGCATATCAACCTTCGGGGCCACACTACCCACGGGTTCTGCAAGAGTTTCAGAATGAAGCGAATGGTTTTGAGTGCTAATCCTAATTCAAAAACTGCCTGAGAGGAGGACTAGGAAAAATCCTACCTATAAGCTGGCATGGGATACGACTGAGCGGGACAGAGCAAGTTCAAGGCCTGACCACGAGGCTTGTCCAGCCAAGTGATGCGGTCCTTTACGTCCACCTTGGGCGCTACACTGCCAACGGGCTCTGCAAATAACATTTGTACGTATATATCGATTTCCCTAGGTGCCTGACTCATGAAAACTGCTTGAGGGGAGAGATGTCGGAGCTTACCGAGCAGCAGGCACAGGAAAAGACTGAGCTGGGCAGAGCAAGTTCAGGGAACTGCCACCGGGCCTATCCACCCACTTGATCCGATCGTTGGGATCCACTTTGGGCGCCACACTGCCCACAGGCTCTACGAAAATAAATGCTTAACTATTGTCCGACAACTTAGCTCTAAAAATAACTGTTGACCGTTTTTTCCTTACGCTCTGCGCGAGATCAACTGAAAAAAAATAATGTATCCTCGTTCTCGTTTCTTTTCGTTTTTGCTGAGCGCTTTACGTTAAGCTAATTAAATAATTTTGAGCACTCGCCAAATTCTCGAAGCTAAATGACACGAACGAAAAATTAAACTTCATTAAACCGAAAAAAAAACTAATTGTCGGCTGAGCCGAAGCAAAATTTTAAATGAGGAATTGAATTCTCGGATTCTTTGGTCAAAATAAAAAAAAAAAACACTTATTTTGCGAACGCACGAATCGGTCAACAGATATTTGCCAGCTATGCCTGCCAACTAATATCATGCCATTATGTTGAGATAAACAGTATTCCTCAAGGACTCACCGGAATGCGGGCACCGGATAAGACTGGGCTGGGCAAACTATAGCTAGACTGTGATCTAGAGCCACACGAGCGTAATTGATCTCGTCTTTAATGTCAACTTTGGGAGCCACACTGCCAACGGGTTCTGAGGGTAAAGCCTGTATTTAGGGGATGCTAAACAGGGAGCCTGAATGTTGGACTGGATTGATGAGGGGCTTACCTAAAGAATGGCATGGGGTACGATTGAGCTGGACATATGAGCGCCTTGGATGCTCCCTGACGAGTCCTGGCAAAGGTAAACTCATCCCGAGTATCAACTTTGGGTGCCACTGAGCCAACGGGTTCTTATTCGGGGATCGAAATTCGGTTAATATATTGCTTAGACATCCCTGAATGTTGGTCAAGGGACTTAGGACTAACCTAACTATGGGCACCGGATATGCTTGGCCAGGACACTGCATGGAGAAGTCCTCTGATAGCTTCACTTGCAACACTTGAAACTTATCGTGCAAGCTAGTAATCTTGGGCGGCACCGAACCAATGGGCTCTATATATTTGAAAAAATAAATGTTATCCTTAGAACATGAACCACCAGCCTGAAAATCTGGGATAAAGTGAAAATACTCCTACCTAACTACAGGCACTGGATAGGCTTGCCCTGGACACTGCATGGCAAAGTCGCTTGCCAACTTGACCTGCATCAACTGGAACTTATCGTTGATGTTGTTGATCTTTGGCGGAACGGAGCCAATGGGTTCTGAAATATCGACTCAAATGAAAGGCAAACAAAGGCCCTGGACGAAGACTTAACCTGTGTTGGGCTAGGGCTAGATTTACCTATTGATGGGCACGGGAAAGGCCTGGCCAGGACATTGCATGGCGTACCTTGCACCCAAGGATACCTCCATGGTCCGAACTCTTTCCAGCAGGTTTAACTTGGGAGGCACCGAAGCCACGGGTTCTGGTAAAAAATGTAAAAAGTCAAACCCCGCTAAGCTGCATCAAAAACTGCCCAAATGCTAACAAAACACCGGGTACCTACCTATACGCGGGAATAGGAAACGACTGGGCAGGGCACTTGAGACTCAAGCTCCGGCCAACGTAGCCTCGGGCATTGGCCACCTCATCGTCTATGCTAACCTTGGGTGGCACACTGCCAATTGGCTCTGAAAGGAATTTGAAGACTGAACCAAACGAATAACTACATCGCGAGCTGCCTGAACGGGGCGAAGACCTAGGCCTAATAGAATAATCTCTCAAATTGCACTGTATGAAATTGGGAGAACGCCCTGTAAATTGGACAATTGGCCAAATTGATGGCATGCTCCGCGCACCTGTGGGCTGGCATCGGATATGACTGGGCCGGGCACAGCAAAGCGAATCCGATTCCACTGGCTATCTCGCGTGTCTGCAGCTTGTCCTGAATATTTATTTTCGGCTTGACGGAGCCAACGGGTTCTAGGAGCAAAAACAAGTCACAGAAAATCTTCGAAAACTGTCTGACATTGCTAGGAAAGGGGAACCCACCTGAAGGAGGGGGTGGGATACGACTGAGCTGGGCAGAGCAGGGCGTAGCTACTCGCCAGCTCCACGTCTATGAACTGGTGCTTGCCCTGTGGATTCACTTTGGGTCGGACACTGCCCACGGGTTCTAAGGGAATTCAGAGATTGAAAATCGATCATTGCAACTGACTGAATGTGTTTTGGCTCTTTACGAGGGAATCCGAATTGAATCTTACTTGAAAACTGGCATGGGATACGATTGAACCGGACACTGAATGTTGAAACTGGTGCCGCTTTGGACCTGCATCATCTTGAAGCGTTCCAGGAAGTTTAACTTGGGCGCTACACTGCCTACGGGCTCTAGAAATTGTTGCACCATTAAGTGTTTGCCTAAGACTCTGCCTGAATCTGCAATGTTGGGACAGAGATTTACCTAGAAATGGGCTGGGGATAAGCTTGAGCGGGACATAGAAGACTCAAGCTCGTCAGTCTCTTAACCTTGACATGCTTTAGGTCGTCGGAGTTGGTGATTTTGGGACTCACACTACCAATGGGTTCTGTAAGACAAATGATTCACTATTCCGCAAAAGAAGTCTTTGCTATTTGAAAACTGCACGAATGTAACTATAATGACATTTACCTAAAAAAGGGCTGTGGATAGGCCTGGGCGGGGCATAGCAAGCTTATATCGTGGCTGCTTTTCCCCTTAAGGTGCTTGAAATCTTCTCCAGTGTCTATCTTGGGACTGACACTGCCAACGGGCTCTGACGAGAAATAAACAAGTTTTTAAGCTCAAAACCTCATTCTATATTTACTGCCTGATGTGGGAGAGGATGGGCTTGGAAATGAAACCAAAATTACCTATATACAGGCACCGGATAAGCCTGAGCTGGACAAAGGAGCGTTACGCTGGCCTCAAGCTTAACCTTGACAGTGCGAGAGTCGTCGCCTGAGGTGAGCTTGGGGCCAACACTGCCAACGGGTTCTGGGAATGGGTAGCATTAGTCACTAAAGGGTCAAGAATTCTATATCCTGCCTGTAGTTGGGATGCGAACTGAGTTGTTTACCTAAAGAACGGGACCGGATAGGCCTGGGCCGGACACATGATTGTGACACTTTGCAAAGCTGGAACCCGAGTCAGGGTTATGAGCTCCTGGTTGCCGTTGCCGTTCAGCTGCGGACTGACACTGCCAACGGGTTCTGCAGTCGATAATACAATGTTAACGGACATGGATAAACTTTCTCGCCTTAATGTTGGGTTGGGATTACCTAAAAAACGGCACCGGGTACGCCTGAGCTGGACACATGAGGGTGGCACTATGGCTTAGAGACACCTTGGGTATCTTAATGGCATCATCGCCGGCTGTCACCTGTCACGCTGCCCACCGGTTCTGTGTTTCAAAGGGGAGTTCAGGGAGTTGGTGCTAATTACTTTCTCAGTGCTGCCTGGACGTTGGGGTTAGTTTACCTAAAAAACGGCACCGGATATGCCTGAGCTGGGCAAAGCAGAGTGGCACCGGCCGCCAGGCTAACTCTGACAATTCGCGACTCATCTCCGCTGGTTAGACGGGGACCAACGCTTCCAACGGGTTCTGGGAAGTGGTAATAACCAGGACGTAAGGAATACTCCTCAGACGGGAATCCTTCAGTTGGGATAGGCGGTTGTCTTACCTAAAAACTGGCACTGGATACGACTGGGCTGGACACAACAGGGTGGTGGCTTGGCCAGCGGCAAATTGAACTACCTTGATGTCGTTACCAGAGAGCAGTCTGGGCCCAACACTAGCGATGGGTTCTTTAAAAAATCAAACCGGAGAAAGTGAAACTAACGGAAAAGGCATACTAAAACTGGCCAAAGTTGGTCTGGGGTGCGTCGCTTTCCTACCTAAACAAGGGAGCTGGATAGGCCTGGGCGGGACAGAGAAGGGTCTGGCTAGCGCCTGCCTCCCCCGTGAAACTGCTGCTGGTCAGCGTGTTTGGAAACTTGGGCGAAACTCTGCCAACTGGTTCTGTGAATGAAGCGAAAGAGTGTTAAAAACCATACAGGAATGGCCAATAAGTAAAAATGCAACAGGAACTGAAAGCGTGACTTACCTTGGGCGAAATTCTAACGCGAATGCTAAGTGAAAATTGCCAAGGCTTGGACATAATTTTGGACTTAATTTTTTTATTTTGCAAACAGTATAAGATGGTTTAGTCGAAAACGGACCACGCCTACTCTAAACGGCTTTATTTCAAGCTCTCATCATTGTCGAGTACCCTATCCCAACATTCAGGCAGTTTTCAATTTAGACTAAGGCTACAGCAACAAGTCTTTGGTTTATAAAAACATCTGTGCAGGGTTTTTTAAATTTTAGGTGGCATAATTGAAGATTTTAAATTGTAATTGTAATTTTGAATATAGCCAAGTACGCAAAGAAAGAGATTTTAAGCGAAAAATCGTTTTGATTGCATTTGAATGGCCTCAAAGACTTGTTGCTTGTATAATATTTATTAAAGTCCTTTGGAAACTACAGAGGATTCTGTGTTGTAAAATAAACAAACCACATCCTTGGATTTTCCAAAATGACGCTATCAAATGCTTGAAATATTATTACTATTATGCTTACGTTTAATTAAAGGTTTCAATGCTGACTACTGCATTTAAGCAAGTTATTGTGTGTTTATAATTTAATATACATATAATCGAATAGATATATATATTTATAATATTTCAAACATTTGCTGTACAGACTGGTAATGCCAAAAACCATTATTGAAAGTATTTCAATGACTGATTCTTAACATTCCAGTCTAAGTTTCGGAGAATAAACTTACAAAAATTATTTCTTATAAGAACTTTTATATTTTCAATTTATATATTTTAATGCAACATTTTTTTAAGTTTACTCTGCCATAAGAAAGCTTCAGATGTAAAGCATGTGAAAATATTTAATTAAAACAAATTCAATGAATATTTATATTTTAGTCAAAATCGTATTAACTTATCACTGAAACTTTCTTGTGTTTTTTCATAATTAAAATTGGCCAACAAGGCGGACTTACCTGTGATGACCAATCGACCCTTCGTGGCACTCAATCTCGTCTCTCCTGTCAAGCGATGTTTGGTTCGGCACTGATAGCTCTTGTATCCATCCTCGGGTCCAACCTCACGGATGTGTAGTTCTCCAGAAGGCAGTACGAGATATTTACCGTCTGATTTCAGAACGGTTGAGGAAAAATTAAAATTAAGCAGAATAAAAAAGATATTAGTGATTGATTGTCGTTGAATTCGTTCGTTAAATTTAATTGCATTTTTAACTAATTGCATTTGACAGTCACATTCCGATTTAAAATTGTTACTAAGTTAGTTATCTTTGCAAATATTTCAATTAAAATGTGCAATTATTTTGTATTAGTAAATGCATTAAATGTGACTTATCAAATGCAGATAAATTCGTGGATATAGGACATAAGAAGAAAATAATGTAGTTACTGTTATTTAATTGTTTTGAAAAGGAAAAGCCATACATGTGTACTTCGCAATTGAGCTACAGGTAGATTCCTTCTTTAGCCCTATACACGATCTAAAGAATTCTGTTTAAATGTCGACTTTATGCTTATATCTGTTTGTTTTCATTTTCATTTAATTGTCGATTCGATTTAAACAGATTTCCCTATGCTTACAGACTAGCTATACACCAGCAGTGCAAAGAATTTGAGGCCTAAACAAATCAAAGAGGTCTGAAGTGATTGAAATGTATTTACGTTTTTCATAGGAAAATTATGTTTAAAAGACATGTTTATTTCATTTACTCGGAGCAATAATCCTCAAATTCCCAGACATTGCATTTTATTTTGAGCATGCACCAACAAAAATGCCAATAATTTTAGATGATATGCGGATTATACATTACATATACAGTCGAGGTATATATACAGCAATGATTTGAGAGTGGATTTTCGATTAAATATATGTACAGATTGTTAGATCGCTGGTCCGTTTATTAGCATTTTTGCATGTATTTACACTAGACTACAAGACAACGCTACGTTCAACTACATGAAGGGGTTCGGGATTCTCTTGGGTAAGTCAGGAGCGACTCATGGATGTTTTGGAGGGGAAAAAGAATAAAGGGGNGTAAATAAAAAAGAAAACGAGAAAGTATAGGCGGACGGAAGGAAAGACAGAAATCATAATAAGTAGAAAGCCTAAGCAGCGCTGTACATGGAAAGCCTCGCGTTGAAGGAGGCTCTCTAGAGACGAAGTCGAAGCGAACCGAACTGGATAGGAGACGGAGGATGTTACGGAGGAGGAGTGGGCTGAGAGCTCTTATCTGGTAATTTACCGCTGGTGGCAATATCCTCCTGGGGATAGATAATTCGCTCCTCGTCCTCCACCCACGAATCGACCACTATGAAATCGGCCACGAAACTGGGTATGTGGCACTTTAGGATGGCGCTATTGCCCCTGAGTATGGACTCGTCCATGACATTGACGGTGTAGGATTGAGGCACAACTGCAAAGTTTACGTAGAGATTGATTGAGTGTGGAGTGCGGGAAAAAATCATAAGAGTAAGAGTGTCGCCGGTGGGAGGAGTCCCCTTCATGTGGCTAAGCTAACTGCCTAATTCAAGTCTACGGGTCTCGGCGTCCTACCAGTTATGTTCTTGGTGAAGACCTCGCCCTCGGTATCAATCCAATCCGTTATGTCTATGTGATCCGCCACAAAGGAGGGCGTCTGGCACTTGAAAATGGCGGCATTGCCCTTGATCACGTATTCGTCGTAGACTTGCGACTCAAAGAACTGCTTTACCACTGCAATACGAGATGCGGGAGACTAAAATAAGGACTGAAGGGGTCTGGAGGTGATGGGTTTTGATATCTATGTTAGGTAGGATAATGCGATTATCGTAAGGGTTACCCATGGAGTCGTCGGGAAGGGGCCTCTGAATCTCAGTGCCTGCCTCGTCAATCCACCCCTCAACGTCGATAAAATCGGCCACGAACGACGGCACCAGGCATTTTAGAGTGGCCGAGTTGCCACGAAGGACAAACTCGTCGATTACGCGTGTCTGGTAGAACTGGTGGACAACTGAAGGAAATCAAAGGGAACTTGGTGAAAGTAAAACTAAATAGGAGTGGAATATGATCGCTGGAGATGGTGGGGTTGGGCGTCTGAGGAGAAGTGAGCGCTAGTACCCGTCTCATCGGCATTATTGGGATAGTAGTTCCGACCCTCCGAGTCCAGCCAGAGATCGACGAACACAAAGTCTGCCACGTACGAGGGAATCTCGCACTTCATCACCACGGAGTTGCCCCTAATGACGTACTCATTATCTGCCTCCGATTCGTAGCTCTGTATGACGACTAAGCCAAGGAAACATAATCATGAACATAAAATCGCGTAAGAGTAGGGGAGGGGAAGCAGACAGGTGGAATCTCTAAGGACCTTATCCAACACTTATAATCGAGAGACTACTTCTTAGACTGTACCATAGGCGCTGGTGGCGTTATTGCGCCACAACTCGGTGCCCTCATCGTCCACCCAAGCCTCGACCTGAACGAAATCGGCCACAAAGGATGGAATTTTACACTTGACCACTGCCGCGTTACCCTTAATCACATATTCATTCTCGGCCTCGGTGATGTAGAACTGTGAAACGACTGTGGAGTGAAGGAAATCATAAATTAAGGGATATCGGAAAATAGGAAAATGCTGGGAATGGAATGGGACCGTAAACTAATCGCATAAACTATTGGCATCGCATCGCACCGTAATTGTCTGAGAAGGACAAGACGTTGCCCTCATCGTCGATCCACGACTCCACGCGGACAAAATCGGCCACAAACGAAGGAATGGAACACTTTAGGACAGCCGCATTACCTCGGATCACATATTCGGTCATAATCTCTGCCTCATAGAACTGATTGACAACTGCAAAGGTGCGTAATAATAAAATGATACAGAAATGATAGAGGAGAATGGAATGAAGAGGAAGGAAACACCCACAAGTAGTTGCCTAAAATGTGATCTTTTATGTTGATGCTAGTACCATAATTCTCAGAGGGCCGCAATTCGGTTCCCTCCTCGTCTATCCAGGACTCGACGCGCACAAAATCGGCCACAAACGACGGAATGGAACACTTAAGAACCGCCGCATTGCCCCGAATCACGTACTCCATCAGGATATCGGCGCCATAGTACTGATTCACAACTGATTCGGAAAAATAAATATACGGAATGAAGGGAAAGCTGAAGCTAGACAAAAGGGAAAAGGAGTGGCTTTGGGAGTCCTGCTTAAGACTAACATTTTAGAGTTACAACGGGGCTAACTATACCGAAATTGTCCTCTGGAACGTATTCAGTGCCATCACTAGCCACCCAGGCCTCGACGCGTAGAAAATCGGCCACAAAACTGGGAATAGTGCACTTTAATACCGCCGTATTGCCTTTGATAACATACTCGGAAACAACCTCAGCCTCGTAATACTGATTCACGACTGTAAAAATGTTTGTGTTTAGGAGAAACTGAAAATAAGTGTGATTGCGCAAACGGGATTAATGAAGGTGTTGGGAAGGGGGCCGGGAATATCCGCTATAACCATTAATGTTGTGTACCCGCTCCCTGTTGTTCGCCGAGTGTGCCGTAGAGCTGGCCCTCTTCGTCCTGCCAGGATACGACCTGGACAAAGTCCGCCACGAACGATGGAATCGAGCACTTCAGCACCGCCGCATTGCCCCTTATGACGTACTCGTTGTTGACCTCCGATTCGTAGAACTGTTGCACAACTGGAGGTGAGTTCACACAGCGACTGATTATATAATGAAAGTGGCGAGGGATGGGGGAAGAGGTAGCCTAGAGAACCAAGGCCCACACCTAGCGTGAGGCGGGCGTGAGAAATGTGCAGCGAGCTAATTGAAACGAGAGTGTCTTCTAACAGCGACAGCGGCAATACTGTGAGTGCCCCTCGTCGTAATGGGAGTCCAAAGCGCAATCGGCTTGGAGGGCTCCGCTTCCCTGAGAAAGTCTCTGGCCAAGAGGTTAATAATGGTTCTGATAACATGGCTCATCAACACGAACCCATCCGAGATAGCGCAGATAAATGCATTAAAAAGGTAAACATAAAAGATGCAAGGGGGAAGTGGGTAGGTACTTATCCATAATTCGTGTACGTCACGCAACTGTACAAAGCCCGACTAAAGCTGGGCCAAGGTGTAACCAAAAAGCTATCAAACAAACCGCGTTCGCTGCCCGGCAGGAAGTCTTCATTCTGGTCGGTGTGCCAGGAGACAACGCTCACAAAATCGGCCACGAAGGAGGGGATTTCGCATTTCAGGACTGCTGCATTGCCGCGTATTACATAGGCCTTATTTACATCCGTGTCGTAGTATTGGGCAACGACTAAAACAGCAACATCAGCAACCAAATAAATGTGAGTAAATAATAAACCGAAGATAAAGTAACAAAAATAAGGTCGGGGCGCATGGGAAGCGAAACTCTCTGAAGGATCGAGGAAGCTAAGACGAAGGAGCGAAGGTTTTCCAACTGTTCCAGGTTCTACCTAACCAGTGTTGGTTAATTCGGTTACATTTTGAGTTGAGGTTTGTGTGTATTTTACAGAATAGTTGTAATTAGTGTGGCGTTCGCCTGTTAACTGTACTTGCACTGTACACAAGTGTTTCTGTGAGTTTGACTTTGTAGTGTTGTACAGTAGTGGTTAAAGTAGTGCTATTTTTCTATAAGCTCACACACAGAGAAGACAATTCTGTGCACTTGACAACACACCATATTCAGTGCCTGGATAGAAAGCCTCTTGCTGATCGCTATGCCAGGATATAACATTCACGAAATCGGCTACAAATGACGGTATATCGCATTTCAAGATGGCGGAATTTCCGCGGATCACAAACGCTTTGTGTATATCCTCTTCGTAGTGTTGAGAAACGACTATACGAGTAGGAGAAATTAAAATAAATATGAGTATGGCTTTAAATAAGGAATGATGGAAATATAGAATGGAGTGGAAGGAGTGCAATGATATCCGCGGAACCCCAGCATGCTTCTACAAGACCGGAAGTATGTGTGCTTCGGACAGCTTGGATCGCACCGTATTCCGTCCCCGGGAAGTAGGTTTCCTCCTCGTCGGCGTGCCAGGATACCACCTCGACAAAGTCGGCCACAAATGAGGGTATCAGGCATTTGATGACCGCCGAGTTGCCCCGGATCACGTGCTCCTTGTTCACATCCGCCTCGTAGTACTGGGCAACCACTGGGAAGAGCGCAATCATTGCCGATTAGTTGGGACAATTTCTCACGGTACCTGTACCCAAACATCCGATTTAGCCTTGGAAGTTATGAGGAACTTGGTTCCTGGAAGCGTGTGGCTTTATTGCCACCTTCTGGTTGAAAATCATTAAACGAAAGACCACGAAATCGTCAACCCGTCGCTGCCTGACAGCCAAAGTTAATTTCAATTAACCAAAATATTTTATCTGCCGGTGTGTGGTTCAGGGTGTAGACCATAACTCATTTCAGCCAACTAGCTCCAGGCGGCTGGACAGCAGACTAAAGTTTTCCTCGTCTGCGCTTTATTCACACATGAGCTATATGAGAACTATAAAATGATAAATTCCCCCGGTTAATAGTAAGCGAGAGCAAACGACAATAATGATGTCAGGCTTGTGGGGCAGCGAGGAAGAGGTCGAGAGCTGGCTGTTGGGCGGCTAGGTGTGCTGGCTAATTGCCAGGGAACACGTCAGCCGGCGATGAGTAAGCGGGTGGTTTGGCTCCAGCATAATTAGCTAAAATGTGTTCTGGTCTGGCCTATTTAGGCCCTGCTTCATGCAAGCGGAAGTGACTGATAGCCAAGGGAGTAGAGTCTGGCCTATAACTCGATAAGCTGGCAGCCCGTCAGCCCCATACGGTGTGCGCTTAATAAGGTGACAATTGCATCATCACCATCTTCTTCACCATCATCATCACCGTCCTCGTCGTTAGCGAAGCTTGCAGCGTGCACATCTTCCAGAGGCGACGACATGTCGCGGGAGCTGTCAAGGGTTGCCGGTGGAGTCACTGGCAAATGGCAGGTACAGCTGCCGACAAAAGTCAGAGAGGCAGGCAGAGGGAAGTGAAACGGCGCCAACAAGCCGATTACAGTGAAATGCCAACTTGCATTAAAATTCCACTAAAAGTTGCAAAACGCGACTAAGATATGTGTGCGAAAATGAAAGCGTGCGGAAAACTTTGGCAAAGCGCAAAGCGTTCGATGGAAATCACGTGAAAACTCTGTTTTAATTGCCTCAGCCGGTGCAACAATAAGTCAAACACGAGAGGTCAAGCACTGCAGACAGTGACTTGACACGCAGAGTCCGCCGGAAGCTATACCAGCAGTGAAATCAACGTCGACTTGGCGGAGTATTTACGAAACCAACGCTGATGGGCCTTCAATTGGGTGTAGCTGGAATAAACTTTGTAAATGTAGGGCAGTGCAAGTTCTGGCAGGAGTTTGTTTTGATTTTTTTAATTACAATTTTAAAATAGTTTGCAAACCGAATTGGAAAAGTAACTTTACTTTGAGAATGGAACAGTATAAATTTTCCTCAATTTTCGCAAATATTAATATTACATTGAGAAATGTCTCTCATTTCATAACTCCGCTTGCACTGCCCTTGATTTACCTTTGAAACCCCTCAACTTACCGGCTCGCACGTGCACATCCCGGGAGATGATTGATCCAAACTGGTTGCGGGCCAGACAGGCATAGACCTGGGCGTGCACCTCCTGGCGGTAATCCTCGGCGCGGAATGGCGGGAAGACAAGCTTGCCATCGGATGAGATCTGACGCAGACCGGGAACGTCTCCCACGGCGGTGCCGTCGCTTCGGATCCAAATAATCTCGGGCATGGGGTTGCCGCTGGACTTGCACTCGATCTCGGCGCCCGTTGAGTTAGAGAAGTCAATGCGGTTGGTCGGTTCCTTGAGGAAGACGGGTCCTTTCTGGTCGGCATCTGGGGAATTGGCGGCTGAGCTCTGACTAGACAAAGCTGGAAAAGGGTAATATAAGTTATTATTATTATTTTTTTTATAGAATAGGCAAACTAAATTTTAATTTAAAATATAGTTCTGTAAAGTATTTTTATATTCAGCTTTAAAAGTTACTATATCAACTGGCATATTTTCCATTTTTATAAATACAAAATATCTTTATAAACAATATAGGCAGGTGATAGCTCGCATTGAAAGGTTATTTAATTATTGTTAATGTGAAAATATATGATGTTAACATATGATTTACATTAATGTTACAGATGCGATCATCAAGCCTATGATTGCTACGCTTTATGGTCAGAACATCCGCAACGGAAGTGCATTGGCGGAGGGTCCGGTCCTCATATCCATGTCAACAGTTTGACTATTGTTCCGGTCTCGGTTGTTTGACAATTGAGTGCCATGGATCAGTGACTCCCTGTTCTGGACCCCCAGCACAAAGCCAGTATTCATTTCTATGCTCTTTCGAAGTCGAGCCAAGCTTCACTACCACATCCACCCACTGCCACCAACGTAAACAAAAGGCGACCAGGCAAAAATCGTTCGTTGACACTCTTCAGGCTCCCCAGCCCCATCCCAGCCTCCTTGCATTTGTTGATGCCGTCACTGTTGCAATGGCAAACGATTTCACATTCTATTTTATGCACAGCCACGCCGCTTGGAATGCCATGTCCCCAGTTCACCCAGAGTTCCTGTTGCCCAAGGTGTTGACAAATTTTACCACGCCCCCTCTTGCCGCCAGTAATTTCAATGCAATTCTTGGGGCGTGAGTCTGCAATTTGTCCAAAGATATTAAAAGTTTTCCTAACTGCAATTTGTCACACAAAAAAAATGTGTGTATTCGGAGATGCCCTTGCAGGGTAAGGTACGGATGAATTTGGAAAAAATACGGTTTTAAAATTTAAAAGGTTAGTTAATTGGAATTTTTAAAATAAAAATAATTGTAAAAGTTATGTTCAAGAAAAAAATGTCGACAAAATATTGCATATTAAATCAATAATTATAAATATATTTGTTTACCTTAAAGTTTAGATAAGTATTATTCACTGTTTACATAAGAAATGGATCTAGCCTAACAACTAGGAGGCGGAGTCCCCCTATTCATCAGCTGTCAGAAACGTATTACTTTCCTTCAATGAAACCCAATTATTTATTTAACAACGGAGTTGACAGTGTCATGCAGCACGCACTGAAAATTAGAACAAATTTGTGTTTGTCGCTTTGTCAAGTGACTCCGAGGCGTTCCTTAGGGGCTAACCAAATAAATTGATCAATTATTTTCTTTTTTAATTTTCAATTTTGTGGGCAATATGGGAGGCACACAGGAAGCGTCACATTCTGATTAAGAGTGAGAGTATTCCCTCCCAAGCAATTTAAACGTTGTAAATGTTTAGAGTTGCTTTTTTAAGCAGACAAATAAATTCAATTTAATGTAAAACCAGGGTGAGAACTTTAAAAATATAACTATATACTCTTAAAAACCATATCTAGTATAGCCATAACAGTTTTCTAATCGCCTTTTAATTAGGGATAAATGAGAAAAGTTACTTAAGACTTCAAATGTATACTTTTTAACACACATAAGCGAATTGTATAGAATTTAAATTGCATCGTGCCAAAGCGTCATCTCTGGTTTCTATATCCTTTTCAACTGGATATGTCTGATATTTTCAAAACGGACTGTATCCGCCAGTACACATGTGCATTTCTGTGCCTGAAATATATATACAATATTCAGCATATGTCGGCCATACGGAAACATTCGACAAACGCGCAAAAAAGCAAAGGAAAAGTAAGGAGAGAAGATGAGAACGGCGTATCTCGAATTAAATTTTGCAGCTGTTGTTTATGGATGTTTCCGGAGAGCAGAGTCATAATTTATGGGAGAGAAAATCATCCCAAAAAATAAGCTTATATATATTTTATTATAAACTATAGCTATATTTTTCTAAATCTTAGTTCAGCACTTAACTGCTTAGTTACTGAATGCCTTTATTTCGATATAGTTTTTAAAACACTTTAAATTTGTCTTAAATCTTGGCCAGCTTCCGCTGCAGCAAGACAGCAGGTGTTTTTGTTTTCATTTATTGCTTCGTTTCCAAAACTTTAAGCTGTTGTACGGACAAAAAAAGCAGCCAGAACGAAACCGGTTGGGGAGCCGGCTTTTTGAGCAAACAAAGCAAGTAAAGCAAAGCATGGCAAGCAAAGTCAGAGCTCAAAGCAAGAGCAAATCTGCGATTTCAACGGCGGCACATCTCAAGCTAATCAAGCGCCTCGGAGCTATGTTTGCGGAATATGTTAAGTTTTTCGCAGCGCTATTTTCCACTTAAGCGGGCAATTTGCAACCATGATGATGATGATGATGATGATGCACTTGCCGACATTTAAGGTCACAATTATGCACTTCTTTAAGCCTGAAGAGGAAGGTGTGACTCAGAACGAGGTGCTCAAATATTTGCCACTGGTCTTTTCTTGGGTCAACAGTAGCGACGAGCCAAGAAGCCAGAAACATGGCAAATAATAATAAACTCATGCCTTGCTATGACTCACACAACAAGCAAAAAAGTAATAGGGTTAGGGAATACAACGAAAAAGCTTGTGACAACACGCGATTCCAGAGGTGTCAAGTTACGACATCCATAAAAGCAAGTTCAATATCTACTTCAATCTGAAGTTTTGGAGTTTTGAACTTAAAATAACTCTATTTCTGAGGAAATAATATTTAAATATTGTTTTACAGCTTGATAACCCGCTTCCGCTCAGTTAATTAACCCATTGGGAGGCATGGACAAACCCTTAACACCTCTTGAGGGGAAATTGGAAACTAATAACTTCCGGCTAAACAAAAACAAAGGCCCAAAAAGTTCAATAGGCACACACGCATATGACCCCGCCCACCGAAATTAGTCCACATCACGCACTCTTGCCATCGAGGTCAGCCAACAACAAAGTTCTAGCTAGCCAGGATATATCTAATAGAGGGAATGGGTATATATTCCCCTTCTTCCCCAGCTGAACGCAACAAATCAAAGCCATTTCAATGCGATTCCGATCGGTGCGAGAAACATCTGCTCGGGAGTTCAGAAACCAGTTCGACGACAGCTGTTCGGCGGAGGAGTGGCGGAGGAGATGGAGAACAGGTCTCTCAATGCCAGTAGTACCCACTCATTCATGCGAATCGTGCGGCATTTACCCACACACTCATCACGTTCAGTTAAGGTTTATATTACCAATTACTCGACAATACAAATAAATAAAATGTAAGCATACACCGATGAAAATTGAAAATTGAAAAGTGAGTTAAAAAATATAAAAAAATTGGAATGAATGCCTGTTTTTAGACAAGTATAATAATACAAAAATTAAACCAAGTATAATAATAATATGAAAGCTACAGTTGAGTAGGCCCCACTTTGAGATACCCAAAGCATTGTGGGTCAAAGTAAAGTATTTCCTTGGTATAACTAATCATTTTTTGAAAAACTTAAATTAAACAGGGATGAAGGCGTATAACATTTTGCAAATTAAGGCGAATTTTTAGCAACCCCTATTAATGCTGCCACCACAAATCCAAATGCTGCAGATGATTAACATGCACAGAATCTTTATTATCTATTAACTCCCACGTTTATTATACAATTTTATTAAACTTTCAATAATGTATCTTTTAAAGTTAGTAATAAAAAGAATATAGTGCAAATAAGTATTTTAATTTGAGGCTATTTACTACATATTTTAGAGTGATATTCTAGCAGTGCGACTTCACAAAATAATTGGTTAATGCCGTGACACAGATAATTGCAGACGCACTGCCCACGCCATATTCTAACAGCTCGGCACAGACAACTGCAAGTCACCCGTGGCAGTCCGAAACCACAAGCTACTCGTAACCTGTCCACCTCACCGTGGGCACAAGATGTCAGGGAGTCGCGGTGACGACACGCCGCTCTCGACAGAAGCTGACACCGATAACAGCCACAAGCACAGGTAACCGCAGCCAGGTGCGAGACACGAGAGGCGGGAGTGAAGAGATACAGTTAAGTCGACAGGAGACAAAAGTGGGACGAACTGGAGCAGGCCACGTGGAAGCTAGAGCTAGCAGGGATGATGATGATGCGGCTCATTGCTCAGTGAGTTGGCGTTATGGCACAGTGGTATTCACACCTTACCTTCTGTCAAGACTAATGTCTTGGTGTATCTTGGCGTATAAAAAAAAAATTATCTGAAGGGCTTTAAAAATGTAAATTAAATTTCAAAACAAGCTAAAATTCATTATGAATAATTTTCTTATAAATATTACTTGTTGTTTTTGGTTCTATTTCAGCATTGATACCACTGTCCCTCAAAGCGAAACAAACATCAGAGAGATGGAAGAACGAGAGCTTGGGCTTGAGGGTGGTTTTGTTGTTTGAATAAAAAGCATTGCGATTCATTACAGCAGCCAAGGGAGAATAATATGAGAGTGGAGCACAAAATGGGAACTATGTATGTATACAAAGTGCAACATCTTCAGTATGTACCGGAATGTAACTCCAAATTACGGTAGGTCTTTGCAAGTTCATAAATTCTAAATCAAATTGCTTAAAAATAGCAACGACTAGAGAAGTTCTAATTGGTTTCACAAATTATCTAGGCCACGTTTAAAATATGTTTAAAGATTAAAACCCGTAAGTATTTTAAATTGCTCGATGACCAGCGCCCACTGTAGCTTAACTTCCTCGGGACAAAATGAAGGAAGCCTCAACGATAGCGACAGTAGAATGCAGAGGGGACCAACAGCAGACGCGTTTTGCATATTAAATGGTGTTGACGTCGTCACCGTCTCGGGCGCATTAATTAAGACTGCGAGCACGACGCCAAAAGACTTTTTAAAAACATGTACATCTATACATGTACATATATATTGTACGCAGCTACAATGGAACTTTAACTTATTTCTGTGGCCGCATGCAGATTATGGAGATGCAAACGATACATATGGCTGACGAGTTTGTAGCCCCCAAAAAGCGAAACGTGACTCAGGCAGGCGATGGAGGTGTACGGGAGGCGGTCTAATCAAGTCCCGCCTTCGAAATACCTGGACGTACAGATCCATAGATGATGTCTGCCCAATAAGTGTCAGCTCGGCGAACTGGAACTGGGATCGGTTGAAGGCAGGAATAAGGGGCCAACAGGCATGGGTAGATGGGTGAGGCCATGATCATATTTTACAAATTATTATTACGGCCTGACTCCAATCCGTTTTAGGGGGCGCCAAAGAAATTTGTAATCCTCTACCCCTCCCTTTCCCTTATTCACACATGTCTCGAGATATTTATCTCTGACTCGTGTCTTTCCAGCTAAAGATTTCATTTTAATTTAACGCCACATCATTCGTAAGCTCCTATCTGATGTTGTTCCATAATTGGAACCCAACTAGAATAGAAAACAAAAACAAACGATGAAAGGTACCGGCGCATCTGTATTTATAAAATTATTTGCAGGGCTACCGTATTGAAACAATGCTTAAATGTATATTTAGGACACGTCGGATGGCCAGCAGAAAATGGCAACCACTGCCACCCAGCGCACACTCCCACTACACCCTTCGGTGGCCGCCTAATTCGGACGGAGAGCGGTGAAAAGGGGCCTTCTCCCTCATCCCCGGGTGAAGTGCGGCAACGACGCCTCGCTCCGAATCAGCTTGTCAGGCACAGCGAGACATAAATAAGTATAATCATTTTTTCAGAGGGAGGGATAATGTTTGCCGGAGAGGAGATGCGTGCCAACAACGTACTCTTGGTTATTACAGCTGTTCGCCGGGAGGGTGGCACTTTTTTCGCTCTTCCCGGCCAAATCAAAAGTGCGTAACCTCAACATTTGGAGCAAACCTTTGCTGGCAGCAAACTAAACAAAACGTTTCTCATTTTTCACAACTTTTCCTCTCCAAGGGTGACAACAAAGGCAAGAGAGTGAACAACTCAGGGTTCCAGCCAATAGTAGAGGGGTTGAAAAGGGCAACTTTATAGCCGGAGTTTCAAAAGTCCCACAACACATTTACTCCACACCCACTTAAGTTTCGGAAATCTGGAAATACTTTCTAGCGGGGCCCATAAATTTCCGGACTTGCTGCAGTCCATAAAATATTTCGAGTAAAGTTAATACCTTCTATATATATGTATGCATCGAAAAGTTTTCCAAAATCTGGGAGCTCTTAATGAGCTTGAATATATGACAAATGCTCTTAATGGCCCAACAAACGCTTTGATGCCCGGAGCTGTCAAGTCTTCCTGCTGGATTTGTAAAAATTTTTAGAAAGGGAACAGAAAATTGTATAGAACAGCATTTAACTCAATTTTCAGACTTATTATAAGGCAATTATAAACGGAATTATCGAAAACTACCAGCGGAGTCGCCATCAGAGTTGACAATCAGCTTTTCAACTGTAGAAAATGAGCAAAAAATAGGCTGAAACGGCTCATAAAACAGCAAACTGCGACTGCATGATGACGTCACTGGCGCATGATGAACTACCACCCTCCCCCTTTCCCTCTATCTCCTCGGCTTTCTCCACATCCCCGGTGGAAGTCGCATTCCTGTGGCTGCTGCAATGCAACTAATAATAAGTCAGCCGAGAGGCCATTAAGTTGGGGCAAAATTCTATTGAACCGCCAGCAGTTGCAGCTCTTCCTCTGGCCCGGAAAAACGGGAAAATGAGATGGCTATACACAGAAAAAAAATGATTACTCTCTTCAAGATAAAGTTATTAAATTCAATATATTTCTTATGAGTAAATAAATTGTTTATATATGAATTGTATTTCTACATAGCAAATACTAATTAAATTTACTTGATAAGAATTGTAGTTCTGACTAAATTTAATATAAAAAAATAAACCAACTCAAATTCCATTTAATATCGAACTTAGTTGGTGGGTATACAATTTTTTTCTACGTGTGGGTACAGAATGTTTCTTAAACAAACGCCGCGTGTGATCTGCCTCAATCGTCGAGGTATCATAACACACATGCTCCGAAGAGGGCGCAGAAAGTGTCAGGAGGGGCACATCAATCATTTGTAATTACAGGCAGGCGGCCTTCTTCCATCTTCAGAAAGCTCCGGCCTCCCATTTCGGCTCCTTTTTTCTATCTTTACCATTTGGCTTTGTGTGGAAACGGAAATAGTTTCTCCTCGCACAGGTTATGGTTCAGTGATCTCTCGGATGATCTCTGTCATATTCACGAGTGCACTGAGTGGCGTGCAGTGCTTCTAATCTCTGACGAAATTTTTAAGGAGAGATCTTGGCGATTGAAATGCATACATAAGTAAGTTGTGACCCAGTTGATAAGTGGTTCTAGTTCTTTAACAGCTATGCAGGCATACTATAGGTTTAAGTGCACAAATAAATAAGCAAAGATAGATGCTTGTAAATACGTACTTGGGACGCGAAATAAGACCTTTAAACGCTGTCAAAGTTTTTGTTGCCAAAGTGCCGTAGAAATTCCCAAGTCAGAATTCGGCGACAGTAATTCCCCAAGTATTTAGATACGATAACTAAAAATTATACATCTATATCTAAAATTTTTTGTAAAATGTAAAAATAAAAACAACACATCTGAAAATAGCCAATTATTCACAAAAGGCTAAATTAACCAATGAAGAGCAATAATTATTTTTTTCTATGTCAGGCCCGGTAGATAAGTTTTCTGGCACAAGGAACAGTATCAGTTTTTCCACATTATTTTTTCTGTGTGTGTGTTTTAAATGAAAACTACGTGACCAATGAGTATCCCTCATCCTGATGCTTTTAAGAAGATAAGACTTAACATTTGCGTGATTTTTATAATACACTAAGTCGGACATCTTGTATACAAATATACATATGTTATAATGTTCATACTTAATTAAATTTGAAAAATTGCTCACGGAGAAGACAACAAAGGGGTCATGGAGAGCAGCAGAGAGCAAAGGCCGTACCATAATTTTATCTACGTTTGTCATTTGATTCGCACATACCTAAATTGCTTGCTTCCTGTTTATTTGTTTTTATGTTACACGCCTTTCCAATTTTGTTTTTCCTTTTTGTTTTCGCTGCACTGTTGTGTGCCCAGCTGTGGCCACTTGTGAACTTTAAGCTCCATTACAGTGTTCCCTGTGTGCGAGCTGAATTTCAATTGAATCGAATGAAATGGCAAATTAAATGCGTCCGACTGCAGCGGAGACAGGAACAGCCACACAGGCACTACACTCGGACTTCCCCATAACGGAGGAGAACGGAGGCTTGTGTAATAAATCTTATTCGTGACTTAAGTCTGGCTCTAAATACTAAAACATGTTTCGGCTGCAGCGCCCACAAAAAATAAGCTGAGTATAAGAAACCAGCAATAAAAGTAAAATATGGCGCAGAAATGTTTTTAATCAATTTCAATTGAATGATGACCCGCACAATCAACGCAAGACGTCACCGAAAGCTTGAATCTCTCAAAGACCTCAAGTCTCTCGCAAATATTTTCTCTGGCGGCTATAGCTTCAGCATAATGTATTTTTGTAACTAACAAAATCTTGTGCTCAGATCTCTTTAGCACATTTCAAGAATATTTTATATCTGTTTTGCGATTTGCTTGATTCCTCCATTCAATTTCATTTGCTTATTTGAAATTCCAGACAAGCCCGACATCACGCAATTTGCATTAAGACAGTGTTATTTTTATTCGTGTTTCATTTTTTGATCTGATCATCACGCTACCAGAAACCTTATCATTTTAGTTTTTTATTTTGTCCATAAAGAAAATTTTTTTTCTTGTCCGCTTGTCGGCTTTTAAGATTCATATTTATATTTATTTTATGGCATATGTGGATTTCGCTCAGTCTAAATTTTATTGTCGAATTTAAATTTCGCTTATGGGCACATCTGATACATTTTTAAGAAGCATGTAGAGGACAATCACCTAAATTGGTCAGACTGATAACTTAAATGGAAGCAACCTAATGTATATTTTTAGCAAAACCGAAATCTATATATGACTATCGACGGGTCAAACAACTGGCCTTCTTAATTGAGTCCAACTCGAGCTAAGATACGCAATAGAAGGTAACAGCTAACCTATATCGTAACAAGAACGACGATAAACTGAAATATCGATATAGAGTGGCTTTATGAAGTGTTTAAGTTTTTACAATCGAGTATTATATTGAGTGATATGTAAAAAAATAAATACTGCACTAAGTAATACATATATACATATATAGATATTTCTTTTGTCTATATATCTCATGAAGAACATATATATTTCTTTTATATGCACCAATCAGTCATAAATGCCCTTCATAAAATCATTTAGTCGGGAAATTATCCACTATGCGGATAAGAAAAAGCTCATCTAGTGCTCGCTGGGACTGACTAATTCCACAATCTGACCCACTGACTGTGCACAGTCCTCTGTACCTCCCCCCCAAGTCCCCGATACTGTTTCCCGGACAAATCGAGGCAATGAACCGTCAGACTATTCGTCCCCCGCACAACCCGCACTCACAAAGATACAAATGTATCTACAAAGTCGCAGAGTCGGGTAAATATAAAAATGCAAACAAACCTCAAGCACAATGAAACCGAAAGCAAAAGCCAATGTAAATGTAACGCAAAAGCAATTAAAAATTCATAGAAATGCTCCAGCAGCAGCAACGAGGGAAATGGGTAAAATTGTCGAGCGGAAGAATGTGTCAACATAGATAAGAAGCGAAGAATGCAACTGACTCTGAAACATTTTATAGCAAGGGTTCTGTTAAAAACCGTTTCACTTATCATTTTTACATAAAATTAAAGTAAAATCAAGAAAGAAAGCTACAGTGAAGTGTGTTCTACTCTGAGATAGCCTGTATTCCAACGGTTTAAGCATTATTCTAAAAAAACGAAAAACCTTACTTTAAAAATAAACATTACAAAATAACCCCAACAAAAATATGTAGAAATTAAATTGTTTAATTTTAGATCGCCCAGTACGAGACCAGTGGTCTCAGACCATAGTTCGAGACTCTAGTAACTACTTCGGTTGAGTGTGCAAACGAGGTAGAGAAGATAGAAAGATGCATTTTTATTGTCTGTAGACACTGTAGACGTACTGACGATAAAAACTGAAAGAGTGATACAAGAAATTGCTTTAGGAATAGGTTGTGCATACCCAAATATTAAAATAATCAATTGGTTTCGCAGAAATGTGAGTAACTGTGCAAAGAAATAATTTAACTATTATTAGTTTGTCGTAAGCAAAAAGTCTCTGAACCTATCAGCGGCCCATATTAGATACTTGTATATTTTTTCCAACATTTGTTAATAATATTACCCTTTGCAAAATTTAAAACTCTAATTTTTTGGAGGTACGGTGCTATCGCCATTTTTATGCCATCTTGTTAAGAACAATTTTCGTTTAATTCATTCGATCTTACAACATTTTTGAGAGTACTTCCAGACATTTATTTATTTCGTACATACTTTTTGTTTACTGAGTTCAAGACTATAGATTTGTTTATTCACTCATTTGTGGGGGTAGAGATTGTGGCCATATATGTATGTTTATAGCTTATAGAGGTGCGTTTTTAAGCTTGTTGCTTATAATCTTGATTGACATAATATCCTTATCAAAACTTTTTTAAATGAAATGAAATGAAATGGAATACATTACAAAACAAATAATTATTCCGAAATTCATTATATAATTGCAAAATGCATTAAAATCATAGAAGATACTGAATGAATTGAATTGTAAATGCTCTAAGAGCCCATCCCTATCTGAATATCTATAGTTTCCGGATCCCGTCGATTTCACCGATTTGGAATGTACTCTTAACCAAATGTTATAGGCCAAAACTAAAATGCAATTACTCACCGAAGAGGGCAACAGCTGCGTACAGCATTAGCCATTTGAGGCGTCCATTGGGCATATTCATATCGGACTGGTTCCCGCTCTTCCGCGGGTTGTGTAAAGTTGGCAAGGGAGGGTTGGGCTTATCGATTTTATGCAAAAGTCCACAGAGAGACACCCTTGGCTCCTGTTTGAACACACGCGATATATCTAAAACGAAAATAACGTAATTCTCCATTATTTTATTGTTTTATTTTATGTATGTATAAGTGAAGGAAGTGGTTATATTTGTCAGCTTAAAAAAAAAAATAAAGTAAGCTGGATCACACTAAATTTTAAGAGAACAAGAAAACAAAAATAATTGTATTTTTTAGCTTTTCACTCTTTACTCCCCCGAACCATCCTATATTGTGAAAACTATCAAAGAACCATTTTCCTATGGGCAAAGCGATTAGAAAACGGAATAAAAAATAAAGAGAAGTACAAAAGAAGGAAGAGGGAATCGTGGTAGGAGCAGACTACGGATGGATGTCATTAATTAAACCACAAATGGCCAATATGTAGGGGGAGGAGTGATAGCAACAGCTCCGACAACTTCATTTTCTGCCTTCTGCTATCCATAAAATGTCACGCGCCCTCTTCCCCCTCAGCCCAGTTTGGAGGCGAAAAAACACACACTTTATGACAGGCAGGAAGTCACGATTCCACATTTCTGTCTATTTGCCCCGATCCCCTTGTTGTCTGCAGCTTGACATCGGCCCCCCGAGACCCAGCGACTTATTTTAATCCAAGAGATAGCCCCAGATTGTTCAATACACACATGCGTATAGAAATAGATTCAACAGCAAATTGCTTGGCTTTTTAACGCTTAATTAACGCTTAAGTGGATTCCAGCATTTGCGCATGCCACAAATTGTTGACGAAGAATGAATTTAATTTTTTATTCCTCATTCAATTGAAGTGGGATCTGGCAGCCAGATAGCTAAAGCCGTACTATCCGCGGCCTTATGCTAGGTTTTCTCTGAGGGTTGCGCAGGCGTAGAGCAACCGTGTCCCCGCACGTGTCCCTCTCACAGAGGGGGTTGGTGGAGGTTCAGCTCTGACGATGTTAGCTTTTCAATTGGTCTAATGGCCTAGCCGTCATTCACAGTGAGGGTTAGCTCCGAGTTCATTACTTTCGAGACAAACAGCTGCGTCGCACTCTTTGGGGTGGCCCAAACCTTTAAAGAGAGCTTGGATATAACGCATAGGGTATGTATTTCCTAAAGCCAAATCGCTCTCTTTCCCTAGTATTATATCTTTGTTTAAGCTCTTATAATACAAAAGGTATTCCCAACACTTAAAATTATATTCTTGAGACTTTTCCCTTGTCCTAATTTTACTCCTGCCATCTCGTACGTTTTGAAGACATTCAATGTAATGCTTAATGTATAAATAGACATGTATATATTTAAAAAATGAAGCTTCACTAACTCATTAGTTAAAACTTAAGGTCTTTCCAATCTCTTTAAATATAAATATTAGGTCAACTCTTTCTTTTGTACTTTATTAAAGCCATAGAAACGATACGAAACAATTTATTTCCTTTCAAACATGGTCATTTATCTTAAAAATAAATATTTCAAGTGAATTAACTGAGAACAAGCTATGAAAACATATAAAATCTTGGTATTACTTATGTTCCTTTAAAGTAGTCCAGTTCGAACCAATATGTTGCAATATTTGGATTAAGGTGTAGGATATTTTTGATCAAGTCAGATATATTTGTTTTGTTATACGACAAGAATTAGGCTCATAACAAAAAATGTTTTTCAGAAAACTATGAGTCCAAATAGAAAACAATGAGGCAGTTTAAATAATTTTCTGAAACGCACTGTAATTACAAATAAATGATTCATTTAAATATCCCTGCTGTAGTCATTTTCGGTTGAAAAAGTTCCTTTTCCATCTAGACAAATTCTGCGATTCTCAAAATGAAACAATTTAGAAAACATCTGGTAATCAGTCAACGGCGCCAGCCGTCTATATAGGCAAAGTACTATATGCATGCATGTGCTGATACATTTTTATATATCCATAATACATATAACCAGTCAACCCCTCCATGAGCGGATACGTTTGGTCAATCGCGTGGTAAAATCAACGAATCAAAAGCACTTTTTGTATTACTCACGCTGCTGTTTTCTGTTCTTTTTTGTTGGTTTGTCTGTCTGCTGGATGTGTAACTAAAAATTGGGGTGACGAACCAATAAATTTAGCAAAGGGTGCAGGGGCCTATGGGGACTGGAGTGCAGTGTCCCAGTGCAGGGTCGTGGTCGTCGATGAAGGAGGACTGCAGTATTGTCCAGTTTCCGAACGACATGGTGATCCATTCGGGACCAGAGTTTTCCGCACTGCGACCCTAATTGAGATTCAAGAGCCCTCGGCGGCGGCAGAATAAAACAAAAGGCAATATTTATTCGGTCTTTCACTCTTTGGCCAGCCTTTGTTCACTTTAACCTTTTCCGCTGTGTCATGTTTGTGTCCAAGTGGAAATCAATATTTGCCATCGGAACAGCCGATGAACGTTCATCAAATCGATGAGAGCAAGCCACTTGTAAATAAACTTTTATTTTAGCAAGGTCTATAAACAGAATATTATGAATTTAAAGGGAATTAATTAACAAATTGATCGTTTATTGCAAATATAAATATTTTATATGCGTGTAATTTTCAAGTTATTTTAATCCAGCGGGAAGATTGTGGACAGAAGCAGACATACTACTATATATAACTACACATTTATATGCAGATAATGAAGTATCTTTTATGGATCTAAACTATAATAATCAGAAGGGATGCATATAACAAATTAACAAACCAAATCGGTTAAACATTTTCGTATCGGTTTCAGTAGAATTTTTAATTTTCCCACAATGTTTGCATTAGTTTTTGTAGGCAGACAACTAAACACGTGAAAGATTGGCAACTAGCCCAACTTGCGCAGAATACCGCCTGGCAACAGGATGAAAAACTCCAGGAAAACAGGCAGGAAAATAAAACGGAAAATTCGTAGGGAAGGAGCGCAACACTTGCGAAATCAAATAGAGGAAACTCAAGCGCACCAGCGGCGAAGATGACGAAGGCAGCTGCATGGGATTTCAGATATGCCTGTGTTCTTAAGCAGGGGTTGAACCGACACATACACTCAAAGTGTCCTTACAAAGGGACTCTGCGTATGTGTGCCACATGGAAACTGCGAGGGATTTTAAAAGATGCTTGAAAATAAAGTGCCCCGAGTTGGGAAAACTACCTGACGGAGACAAAGGACCAAGCAGCAGGCCGCAGGAGGCACAGGTTGCACACACACACGCAGGCCAACGAATACAACGGTAATCGCAGAGTTGCTTTCAGGCGCTGCAAAGAGCGCATGCGCCGAAAAAAATTTGCTGAAAAATTCACGTACCCAAATGGTTTTCCATCTAAAAGCAAATTTATAAATGAAAACACTTGCAAACTGCCTGGAGACAGCCTGCGTATGAAAAAGGACGTTTCAAATTTACAATTTTAGGATGTTTTTGGACCCCTAAGCTGAGTTTTCCTCCCCCAATCGCTGTACATTTTCACGCCCTTTCGCATGTGTTTGTGAAGCGGCGCAGAAAGTAACAATTTTCGCACTTAACTTAACCCGGCGAAAAATCAATAGAAGCTGTGCTGAAATCAGGAAATTTCGAAACTCAAGTCAGGAGATTTCAAAACGTTATCGATGTGGAGCACAGATGACTTTGCAAGGATCTTCCTTGCCCGACAGAGACCCTTCAGTCAGTGGGCGTGGGCAGGACCAACGCATACAAGCAAACCCAGCCTATACATACACGCGGCTGTCACAAAGAAGTTCCCAGACAACGGCGAAAAATACGAATATTTCGAAAATTGCAAGGGGAATTTTGCCAATATTTCTTACCGTTAACGCTCGGTTTAGAAAATTCGATGGTTAATTTGTAGTTAATTGTTGTTTTTCGACACTAACACACACGCAGTGAGAGTGGTGGGCAATTTGCAGCAGGGTGCCACTAATCCACGGGGGTGGCGACTCCGCACAAAAGCACCGCACGCACAAACACAGACACTTTGCTCTGCTCTTCGCCGTTTATCGGATGCCTTGCATACTATAATTTATTTTATTTCACTCGAACGCACAGCGAGCCACCTCGACCGGTTGGTGGGGCGGGATGTGGGGGTGTTGGTCGCGAACCGCTGCCGTATATCCGTATCCGTGTCCCAAACAACGCTCACACGCATACACACGCACGCTCTCGCAATTCGCCGACTGACGCGGATTCCGGTTCTCGATCGCTTGACGGTCCAAACAAGACTGAACTCGAATGAGAAACACCGCTACGCCAACATCCGTCAGCCGGCCATTTTGCGGCTCACACTCGCTCTCTCTCCAGCTCTCTCCCACTCTCTCGGAAACCATGCTTAAAGAAGGGGCAATTGTTTGGGAAATTTTTAGGAATTTTTATTTTGCACTTGTTGATATGAGATTTTGTTTAACAACCAAAAATTATAGACTTTAAAATTAATTTAAAAAGATATAAATTAATTTTAAAAAATATAATTTAATTTAAAACAAGAAAGGAAGCTAACTTCGGCACACCGAAGTTTGTATACCCTTGCAGA
>JAEIIJ010017108.1:0-34460 GCA_018904815.1 Drosophila ogumai | reverse complement strand
AATTAATAATACCTTAAATCTTACATTTCTTTTTATTTAATTTATAAATTGTCTCCCCGTACACAATCTTTAAACCTCATGACTTAAGTACAAATATTCACCCATTCCCAAACATAAGTGATATTATCTTGAACCCAACTAGAATATTTTAAATAATCTTAGCCGCACAACAATGCATAAGATGATTTTGGCCCCTTGCCAATGGCTTATCCCGATTCCCCTGCTCAAGTTTATACCAAAATCCAACCCAGGAAGCTAAGTCCCAAGACCAGAATCCCCCAATTAATAGCTGGCAACGTGTAAAGTCCAGTTCAAGTGGCTGCGAAACCTGCCAAGACGGCATTTCGATGGATGGCCAAACGAAAGACTCCACCAGTTTGGCTACCTGCTGCTCTCTCTCTTGATTCCCCTCAAAACTCTCTTAGCGCAGCGAAGGGGCCTCGGCCTCTCTTCCTCATGCTCAGTCTCAGTCTATTCTCTCATATAGTCAGTCTCCTTGTATATTTGAATGCCACATATATATACGAATATATATATATATCTGTATATATATGGAGGAGGAAAGAAATCATGTGTCAGTCATGCGCAAAACGTGTTTTTCATTTTAAAATTGCACCACGGGGCGAGCTCTTTTGCATGTCTCACTTTCTGGCGAGATGGAGGCGGAGCATATTGCTGTTCGCTCAGGTTCTATCTTGGCAACGCACTTGGCCGGGCCAGAAGAAGACTTGAGTTTGGCCAAAAAGACGCTGCACCTGCTCTGGTAGTTGCTACAGTTTTTCGGGAAGTGGCAGGCAGGAAGGAAGGAGGAGGGCCAGGGACTGGAGTGAGGCCAAGGCGCAACAGGCGATGGCCGTTGCGATTGAGGGATGTTCTCTGTGAGCTGCAGCGAAACAGGTAAACAAGTTATAAATTCTGTGGGGAGTGCTCGGGAGCACTTCGGGAGTCTCCTGCCGAATGTCCTGCTCGTCCTGTTGCTTATTCGTGGCTCGCGTTGCGCGCTGCATTTTGGAGCAGGCGCGTCGCGGCGCGAAGGCAACGCACCAATTAGCATATTCCATTGTCTCCCCGTGTATACACACACCGACACAGCGATATTTTTGGCATGTCCTTCGTGCGCAAAGAGGCGAAAGGGGGCGTGCCGCAGCCGCAGCTCATTTGCCTGCCGAGAGCGGAGCGGACGAAATTGTCATCTCAGCAGGCAGGAGACTCTGCTGTGTACCTATATACATATATATTCTCAGGACATCGTACACCTACACTCATACGTATACGCAATATCAAGCATACGTACGGGTGTGCGGTTTATTTACACCGCCCGCGACTTGTCTGTAAAACTTTAAAGCGCGCGCTGCGATTTTATTGGAGCCCCGTGCGAAAATGCGAAACAGCACCCCGTTAACACCCCTGACAGGCACCCGTAGCACCCGTAGCACCCCCTGACAATCCCCAACCCCGAAAAACCGGGGCCAGACAAGTACATGGACGCGCATTCGCCAGGCAACGAGCACATAGCGATATATATGTGCTGGCCGAACGGCGAATGGGAACGCACTGTATGCGATAGGCGATAGGCGATATGCCAAGTGTGTCACGGCAATTAATTAAGACTCCTCTCCTCTGCTCTCCCCGCTATCCTTTCAGGCGCCAAGCTGTTCGACAACGGCCTCAAGTTGGATATTTCCAGCTACCCCCACATGAACATCCGCATGGGCACCAAGGGCAAGCGGCCCCTGCGGAGCCTGACGCCCCGCGACAAGATCCATGCCATCCAGCGCATCCACGATGGCGAGTCCAAGGCCTCGGTGGCCCGGGACATCGGTGTGCCGGAGTCCACGCTGCGCGGCTGGTGCAAGAACGAGGATAAGCTGCGCTTCATGTCCCGCCAGTCCAGTGCCGACAAACTCTGCGCCGACTCTCTGGCGGACAAACTGGACGTCTCCGGTGGGGGTCCGCTGGGACCCATGGGAGCACTGGGCCCGCCCGAGAAGCGCCAGCGCCTGGACGCGGGCGCTTTGCCCCTGAACTTCTCCAACAAGCTGAAGTTTGACGAGCTGGCCGGCTTCAAGCGATCGCCCCTCAACGGCCTGGACTACAGTACAAACAAGAACCTGACGGAGCTGAGCTACAACGGTCTGCCCGTGGACTATGTGGCCTTCAATGGGGTCAAGAGCAAGGTGTTTGGGGCTGATATCAACCGACCCGGCGCTGCCGCCGATCCCTCCCTGAACGCCATCAGTCCGCTCTCGAGCCTGACGCATCTCTCGGGGCTCACGGGCATCCAGCAGAGTCCCCTGGCGATCAGCTTCAATGAACTGACCAACAACCTCAACCTGCTGGCACAGCTCAATCCCGGGCTGGCGGCCATGTCGGGGCTGAGCAGCTTCCCACCCCGGAACCCCAATCCCAATCCCAATGCCAATCAAAATCCCAATGCCAATCCCAAGACGCCGCTGCAGGTGCAGAGTCCCAGAAGCGATAGTGGAGATCGAGCTCCATCGGGTTTGTCGGTGAAGAACTGGGCCAAGCAGAAGCCACCCGGGGATGCGGGCAGCCTCAATCTGAGCATCAAGAAGGAGGTGAAGACGGGCGACATCAAGAGTCCCAGCGGACCGATTGCACCCCCGCAGATGATGACCCTCTCCAATCTGGCCGAGGATCCCTTGCTCTACTGGCTCAAGTCGCAGCAGACGATGCTGGGCCTGAACCCTCTGTACCCGCCCACGATCCCTCTGGGCGTGACCAGTCCCCCTATCCGCTCTTCCACGCCCCAGCACATGAGCCAGCAGCAGCAGCCGGGCCAGACACCGCCGATACCCTCAGCTCCGCTGACACCCTCCTCCACGCCATCGGGCAGCCTGGATGAGAAGAATGCGGCGTGGTACAACTGGTGCAAGGCCTTCGGAGCCAGCCTGCACACCCTGAATCCCAATGCCGCGACCCTGGCCGCCCTCCAGGCCAACTCCCTGCAACAGCAGGCGGCCAATGCGGCAGCCGCCGAAGCAGGAGGCAGCGGCGACCCGTCCAACATCCTGTACTCCCATCTCACCAAAGAGACTGAGACGCCATCGGTGCGCAGCCTGTCCTCCAATGAGCCGAATGCCGAGGCCGACGAGGCCACCGAAACCGATCTCGAGGGCGAAGTGGAGACCGAGGCGGAGACGGAGGGCGCGGGAAAGCCAGAGGATCTATCGGCGGCCGGCAAAGTGATGACGCCCTCGCAAAGTCCGGTGGCCAACTCGCCGCAAGGCAACAGTAGTCCAAGGACCAACAACCCAGAAGAGCCACAAAATGATCCGCCGAGTGACTGCAAGAAGATCCTGGATAATATGCTCTTTAAGATAGGAGCACCGCTGAATCCGGAACCGGAAGCGGGCTGCGAGTCCGAGGGCAGCTTCAATGACACAGGTAACACGCACACGAACAATAACGACTTCAGCGCCAGCAATAACAACAACAATAACAATTCCAACAAGACGGACGAGGAGGAGAAGGCCCGATATCTGCAGGAGTGCAGCGGAGAGGAAGACGAAGATGTGGAGGCCATACGGCACGGCGAAAAGTTCCTGCAGTGGCTGGAGAACTGCAGCAATCCCCGGGTGACTGCAGTGCAACTGATGCAGTTACGCTTCCTGATCGCCGCCATCAAGTCGGGCAATGAGATGGCGCCCGTTTCCGTTTCCACACCCAACGCTGTGGCTGTGTCCTGCGAACCGGACAACGCCGAGGACACCGCCGGTGAGCTGGAGGAGAGCAGCAGCCGGGGCAAGAGCCGCCGCCGTAAATAGGAAAAGCCAAAGTTGGCGCCCACGGAGCCAGCCACGGATACGAATACAAATACGAATGACTCGAGCCAGCCGGCGCTCCTGGGGGGCCCGGCAGGTGGATCTAGCCAGGTGCTGGACCCCGCGTCCCGGTGCCATGTGTATGCGCCAGCCGTCTACCAATCGTCGGCCACGTTACTAAGCTCCCTGTTCTTCCCCCCCTACGAATTTGTACATTGTGACCTCGACGACGACCCGACTGACGACGACTGCCAGATCACGGGCGAGTACCAGCAGTACGACGAACTGAGCTCCAGCTCCAGCTAGACTAGGACCTGGACTCGGTCTCCTCCTCCGAATTTACGCGTGTCTCCTCCTCCTCCTCCTCCCAGCTGTGAGTCGGAGTCCGGCGCTTAACTACTTTCAGTCTTTTTCGATTAAATTCCATTGTATTAACATTAATCAATCGTACGGGTTAAGTGTATATATCGAAGAATCTCTCCTTGTAGCTATTGTGCATTAACACTATCAGTTCGCCCCCGAGTCCTGTGTTCTGTCCCCAAGCATTCTAGAGAAATGTTATAGCCTTTATTTTTTGTTACGCCCCCATTTCGACCTTTGAACTGCAAAAAGGCGCTGGCAAGGTGCATTTGATATCAAGCGTTTTTAAATTTCGTATTATGATAAATGCAAGTGTAACAAGAATGTGCTCAAAAGAATTTTCTTAATTCGAAATTAATGCGATATTTAAATAAAGACATTTACAAATTTAAATGTAATTTTAAATACATGTTCAATAAACAAATAATTAGATAATTTTTATGAAACTCTTAAAATTGCATATGACTTTGTTTTTTATTTATAGTTGGGGGAAGTTGGAGATTGCAGGTAAAGTAAGTATTCTTGAAAGGAAAATAATGTAAAAACAAATACTATGGTAGGTACATTTTTTGTAATAATAAGAATTTTATATAAAGTATATAAATCTTTTAATCTGTATTATGAAATTATGCATATTTTCATAAGAGATATTTATACCCTTGAGGGGCATTTATTTGTAACCATGTCCTAAATATGTTTAGTCAGTTTCCTTTCTTGTTGGATTTAAAACAACATTTCAAAGTGAAAACAACTTTCTATTTTAACTTATCAAAAGAGGAAACAATCACAGTAGATTTATAAGTGCAGTGAGCATATCTGCCTTAATTGTTTATAAACTTTTTGTTTTGCATTCCCCTGAGTTCCTTTGTGCAATTTACTAAAAACTAGCTTCAACGTTTCCAAGACAACACTATCAAATTTTGGAAGAATTAAATACATTTATATTTAAAATGAAAACGAGTAAGGAAAATATGAAATATTCGCTTTGATAAACTATACACTCTTTGACAAATGATCCTTGTTCCAAGCAACGAAATAAATGCTTTTATAAACTACTCTCAAGATTTATTTAATTTAAAAATAATAATGTTTTGTTTGTGGGTAGAAATGACCTTTAGTTTTACAGAAAATATTATACCCTCTAGATAAATATATCTTTTTAACTATAAACTAGAAAAAATAAACTACAAATACACTTACCAGGTTAATTTGATCCTCCAACGGCTCATATTCAATGAAATCGGCCACAAACGTGGCTATTTTCTCCACACTGGATATAAGTTCCGGGTAAATAAATGCAGTTGGTCTTATGGTAGTACACACAAATTTCTGAAAAATCAACAGAAAACCTCCTCAAAAACTTATAAAAAATATAACGAGGATTAAACCCACCTGAACCCTGCACTCATTGGGCAATGCCAGGACCATGGCTCGTTTTTTAGGATACGAAAGAACCAATTGCTTGCGGAAATTCTCGGCGTAGAGCAGGAGCAGCCGCTCCTTGGGGGACAGCGTGTAGTACGACGGAGGATAGCATTGCGGACTGTTTTCAAACTCTTCGATTGTCTCCGGAAACGACAAGTCGATCTTGCCGATATTCAGCGCCGGTTCCCCCTCAGATAGACTAAAGTCGCCTTCTGTGTATTCGCCCATTTCCTCCTCGTAATATCCCTCCTCTTCATCATCAAAGACATCGGATTCGGTATGGCCCTTCGCCTCGTCGATTTCCTTGAACTTGGCCAAGTGTCGGGACGGGTCTATGGTGCTTTCCACCTTCTTGTACTTATTGAACAATATTTTCGGCATCTTGGCGGCTGTTGTCGATTGTTGGCCACAATAATAAACAAGAAACTACGTTGCTATAACAGCGGTGTGCATGGAAAATATTCAAGCAGGTGTGACAGAAATTGAAATGCAAGTGTTGCCAGGTAAATATACCCATCTCATTTTATTAAACTTGAACAGTTTACATAAAATAAAAATATGTTATTTTAAGAATACAAAATATATATTTTATATTAATCAAAGGTACTAACAAATGGTTAAATAAAAAGCTGCTCATTTGAATAGAAACGCATATTATTTTAAATTTGTTTAGAGTTTAAGTATGCAGAAGCGATTTTTTATTATGAAAACCATTTGATTTGTAATGTAATGTAGTGTTTTACATGAAACAAAGCCTCTCAATATAAGCTAATAATGTTGTTTTTATACCTGACAAAAAAAAAAAAAAATTATGTAACATCATAAATTCCAGTTTGAGCAAAGAGCTAAGAGTAACTAAATAGGTATATATTTTTAATGACTCCCATATTTCAGCCACACTTAATTGTGCAGAACTATGTGCTATTAATCTTTAATGCATATTAAGCACCTGAGGATCATAAGTATTAAAAGGCAAAACCAATAAAATAATTAGGGGTAATTATTAGGTGAGAGTCTTGGTCGCCCAGAGGCTCAGACACGGTAAAACTGTAAGCTTTATAAAGGAACTAATTATTTTTTAACTTGGATTATAAAAGATTAAACATTTCAGCTCGATTATTACAATGGTAGTGAGACTTAATTGAGACATTTTATAAACCAATTTTCGTTTCTCTCCGCTTTGGGTAAGCTTTTTTCCTTGAAAGTGATAGTAGTATTTATCTGGAAGGAAGGAGGACTATAATTTGTAATATACTAAGAGAAACTATAACCTTATCGATTAATAAGATTAAATTAAAATAAACCAATAAAATATAAAATATAATAAACTATATATGTTGCAAGAAATGGGATCAAAGTTCATAAGTTAAAACCGGACTCTAAATAAAAAACTAAAGTGGTTTGTCAGCTAGAAAATTGCTAAAAGGATTTTATTCGTATTTTGCTAACTTCCAAAACCCTTAAAAATTAATCTAGTACTCGCACAGAGAAACAACATATTAGGTATTAATAATTACCCTTATTTTAATGCCAACAATAAGATCTCAACAGAGGCATTGAATAGTAAGGCGAACCCTGAGTTCTATCTCGATGTGGAAGCTAAAATCAAACATTATTACAGTGCATTCCTGATTTTTGTTCCCATATATATGTATAAACATATATATAGATAGATAGATATATATAGACTTATTTATATATATATATATGTATATTTTTATTTTATAGACTTATTTATATATATACCATATACGTATATTTTTATTTTATTATTTTGAAAAAGTTCTTTATGAGAATTGAGCTTGCCATATTTCGCACATAAGTTTTGGGAGACGCCTTAACCAGATGAACCATTGCAAAACAACTCGATGCCCAAGCCAGTTTGTTTCTTAAATCGGAAAAGTCAAAAAAGTGATAGGGCTGACATTCGACGCGACCGCTGGAATTCTCAAGTCGTTATTCCGTGATAAGCTTGCTTAAATAAGATTCTGTGACATTAAGTATTCCCCCTCAGAGCTCATACAATCGTCACACAGAGAGTATAAAAGGAAATTTACAAAAGCATTTAAACTACAAGCAAACTATATTGTATTGTCTGTTGCTCCGAATTATTATACTATTATAAATGTATAAATAGTTATTTGTGGAAATTTGAGCTCGCCATATTTCGCACATAAGTTTTGCGATCGGGAGACGCCTTAACCAGATGAACCATTGCAAAATAAATTTAAGGCCCAAGCCAGTTTGTTCCTTAAATCGGAAAAGTCTAAAAAGTGATAGGGCTGACATTCGACGCGACCGCGGTAATTCTCAAGTCGTTATTCCGTAATAAGCTTGCTTAAATAAGAGTCTGTGACATTAAGTATTCCCCCTCAAAGCTCATACATACGTCACACAGAGAATATAGAAAGAAATTTACAAAAGCATTTAACTACAAGCAAACTATATTGTATTGTCCGTTGCCCCGAATTATTATACTATTATAAATGTATATATAGTTATTTGTGGGAATTTGAGCTCGCCATATTTCGCACATAAGTTTTGCGATCGAGAGACGCCTTAACCAGATGAACCATTGCAAAACAACTCGATTGCTTGCTTAAATAAGAGTCCGTGACATTAAGTAGTCCCCCACAGAGCTCATACAATCGTTACACCGATAACATAGAAATAAGTTACAAAAGCATTTTAACTACTAACTACAAGCAACTATATTAATATTGTATTGTCTGTTGCCCCGAATCATATCAAGATATATTTACAATTGTTTATAATATTAATATACAAATCATGGCCTTTGCCGGCATAAAGCGACAGAAAGTCAACCAAGATCAATCGGAGCCAATGGAGGTGGATGTCGATGTGGCTGTGGGTGCGGGTGATCCTCCTCCACTTGGCTCCGAACCAATGGAAATTGACGATGATCTTGCGGTTGTGCCGATAGTATCTCAGCCGCATTACCAACTGTCGGTAACTGTCGTCAGTATTGTCGAGTCTCACCATCAAACTCGAATGATTCACAGGCAGTGGGATATCGAAGAACAATATTAATGACTTAATTTCTTAAAATTTATTTTTCTCTGCTTTAGTTTGTTTTTTTTTTTTTTTTTTTTTTTGTTTACGAAGCAAGACATTATGCCAACTTGAGAAAGCGGTACCTAGCTTCCACATTCTGGTTCCAGTCCAGGCTGTCGTCCAAGTCGTGGTTTACGTCTATGTTGTGGTTCGTATGTTTTCCTAAATTCGCAGACGCGAACCCTGGAATGGAACCTAAATAATTTTCCGATTTCTCTACCTTTACAAACTATTTAAAAAAAATACAAACTATATAAAAAAAAATAGTTCGACAGGCAGTCGAACTAAAACGCAGTCTGTACTCTGACGTCGTTATAAGAATTTGCTCCATAATTTAGCCTCCCCCTTTTGCCTTCTGTTTGTCAAGTGAATTCAATCGAGCAGTTGATAAATTTTTAGTAAAAATTTCCACATTATGGCCTTGGTGTTATTCCTATAACATAAAAAAACCATCAATATTTAACAACCACATTCGTTTTTTCAGAAAGCTGAATAGCTTGTTCGTTTCTTCTTAAATGATTTATTATACACTTAATTTAACTAATATTATTTTATATATATTTACATTATAAATATTTTTAGCATTAAAGAATTGGTAAATTTTTGACAATTTTAATAATGCATATTCCTTTAAAACCTTGCATAAATTGGGTAAAATTTATTTAAAATTATTATTTTTTAAATAAATTTTAGTGGCCCTTCGGATTAGTGTGATTTTGGGACCTTCTTATGCCCTCAAAAAGACGTGGAATATTCGGATATTACGTTTAAGGTAAAACCTCAGAACATGTAGTTTGGCAATGCCATATAAATCTGGCAACATAACTTATTGGCTTCGTAACTTATGGGGAATGTGTCTTGTACTGAGGCTGCTTAGATTGTATTATGTATAAAATATATCTTGAAACAGGCTTCTGTTTTACATCAGAACAAAAACAGTTTTATGACATTTTCCTCAATTGGTTTAAGTTTCACAGAGCAGCCTGACTGAATGCAGTTTTTGTTCTATTTTGTTGAAAGTTATTTAGCAGAATATAAAAGCTGTTCTTTAAATTAAATCAAATAATATTCTAAATGTGTTAAATATTTTAGTCATGCTATAGTGTGCCGAGGTAAAAGCTAAAACACAAGTATAAGTTTAGCTGATTTTATTATAAATACTTAAAGTATTATTTTGATTTCTGATTTTAGAATAGTATACAAATTATGTGAAAGATGATCCACAAATTTATTTAATTACACTATTGAGTTTTATTTTAATGGAAAATGTATTGTTATAACTCTATTTATTTCTTCCCTGCTTGCTCGGCCAACATGAAAGCAAGAACTTATGTCAGCAGCTTCCTTAGCCACAGATTGTCACTGGTTGTAGGGATTTTATTCTTCAACTTAATGGGTCTCCTTCGTATTCTGACAAATTAATAAATATAAAAATATTTGTATTATTATTTATTTATTTAATTATATTTATTTTAAATTTATTTATTGAGATTGTATTTATAAGACCACATTTGGTTTTTTTTCGTTTTGTTTCTAGCTGAAAACAACAAATATGATATTGAATATAATAAACTTAATAAAAAATAAAATTAAACAAACAAAAATAGCATTAAATGAAATTGAATTCATCGTCAAAAATTACATCTTTTTATGTACCAATAAGGGTTTCTTATAAATAATACATAACTTCCATTAAATGATATATGCAATTTGCATAATTATGCATCCGTCAGCTGCCGGCAGTGATGACTAATTTTTTAGGGATCAGCCCTTGTCTGCGCTGGCACCTCAAATGGCATTTGCATTATTTATATTGCATCAATAAAACCCGCATTCAGGAATAATTAGCGAAAAACTTGTCGACAGCGACCAGCAGCGGATTGAGATCGGCGCAGTTGATCCGTTTATGGCTGGCGCTAGGATTTATTTGTACTTCCTTTCGCATTTGAAAGGCGAGCGTCTACCTGCTGCTGGCCAAGGCAGAGCAGAGTCCTGCGAGTCCTGCGAGCATTCTACATTCATGAAACCGAAAAACGAAATGAAACCCGAAGACGAAGACGAAGGCGAAGCCGTTGTAGATGCCATTTGGCGCATCATCCAGCTCCTCATCGCTTTTAAGCGACTCAATTACTGCATTTTGATTCCCACATTCGTCGCCGTCGAGTGCCGAGTGTCGTCGTCCTGCGACTCGACTCGCTGGCTACCTGTCGGCGTCTGATTTCCACGATGTCCTGCGCTCGGTTGGCCGTTTAATTGCCGCGGCTCGCGCTAAGTGTTCCCTAGAAAAACAATGAGCAGCCAGGAGCATCGGCATCGCCGCTCAATCAAGCACATGTCGTCCTGTGTTGACTCCTGGTCGCACAGGACGAGGCGCCCCGGATGTCTCGAGTGTCAAGCGCTATTGCTTTGCGGCCTTTGTCTGATTATCGGTTATGTGTGGTTATGTCAATTAACGCGGATCAGTGCCGCGGCCCAGGCAGGAGGTATAAAAGGTAGCGGAGGCCACAGCCAGGACATCACATTCACCGCACATTCCGCACGAAGCACATCGCAAGGACAACAAAATTTAAAATGCAGTTGGGAAAGATTGTCATTCTACTGCTCACCATCCAGCAGAGCTGCCTGGCCTTGTATATCAAGAGCGTGGAGAAGAACCAGGTCAAGAAAGCCACCAAGGACGACTGGGGAGTCTTCAAGAACACACTGGGACTAACACAGGAAAAAGGTGGGTTATCCTTGACTTATGTTTCTTTCAAAGACAAATCAAAACCAAACACCCCTTTTTAGCCTTTATTAACTTTCAAAATTTGTTTTTTTCCTATAGTTGATCTATTAAAGTCGCAAAAGGATCAGCAGGCCACCAAGGAGCTGCTCAATCGCTTTATCCTGGAAAATCCCAAGGCCCTGCCTCAGGCCAAGCAGCAGCCCGATCAGTTCCTGGGCCGATCCATACTCAAGAAGCTCACCGCCTCCAAGCGGATGCTGAAGACCTCCCTGAACTTCGAGCTGGCCGACAGGCCCCACCACAAGCCCCTGAAGAGGCCGCGCCGCAAGATTGCCGTCAAGATGGTCTCCGACATGCCCTCCTGGAAGATCGAGAGCCTGCTCAACTCGTTCTATTTGAAGCACGGTCTGCCGCGGGACGACGAGAGCGACTACTCTGACTTGGACATGCCCAAGAACGACGGCGGCTTTTCCTCCGACTCGGAGACGGACTTTGAGGGCAACAGTGAGGACAACGATTATGCCTCCGAGATCCTGTACGACGACGAGGGCGATGTGGGTCTCACCGCCAAAACCCGACAGAATGCAGAGTACGGCTCCTTCCAGGACCTGATCATGCAGGCCAAGATGAACGAGTGGGAGCGCGAGAACGAGGAAACCAAATTGCACGGCTCGGACAACAATGATTTTATTTAAATTAAATCAAGAAATTGTCTAAAAGTCATACTTAGAGGTAGAGATATAGGGGCTGTGCAATAGGGGTTCATATGCTGGCATTGGACTTGTCTTTAGTTTAAAGTTTAAAGTAGTTATTTATGCCAGATCAAACCATCTTTTATACGAGTATTTATTATAATTATTATTTAGAATAAGTGATTTTTTTTGCCAAAATTAAAATGAGTTAAACAACAAACTGAAAAGATGAAGGCTTAAAATGTAATGAAAGAGTGTTCTTTTCTTTAAAATAAAATTATTTATAATAAAAATATTTTGAAATTAAATCACTTATTATATTCTTTTCGGAGTCCTAATTATTTTCAAATTTATTAACTTTCTAACAGACTTTCAAGCTTTTAATATTCACCATTCTGCGCATGTCCTTTACCAGACAAAAAAGCTTTCCAAGAGAGAAGTTTTTAAACAATTGTCTTATTATTTATCACTCCTGTTAAATCAAATAAAATTAGCTTATATCATTTATAATTCATTAAAAATAAACTAGCTCTAATCTAAAAATTTATTTCAAACAAAACTGCTTTCGATTATGTAAATCAGCTGATTGTTAAGCTTCTGCTCTCCTTGGGGTCCTTTCTCCTTTGCAGCATGACAACAAAATCATCTCTGCCACGGGCAGACATATGGTTTCGCAATATTTTATAGCTGTTCCCCAACAACATAAGCACGTGCTCCGCCAGAGCACACTCATGCGCCATGTGGTACCTGCCTGAGCTCCTGGAAGATGGTATAAAAGCCGTGTTCCTTTAAGCGGGCAATTAGTCTGTTGCTGTTCTCTGTCGGTAATATTTGATAAATTCCCCTAGAAAATATCTTCTTAGAGCTTAAATCCAAGAACAGTTTTGCGTATATTTGGCCAAGGGTTCAACCTTTTTTACCAGCTCAGGATTAAACCGGGTTAACTAGTTTTCGATGCCAAGCCCACTTGTTGCATTTTGGCCGCTTTTGAGGTCGCCGAGGCAAAGGTATTTAAGTTTCCCAAAGAAATCTCAAGCTAGATACGTTAATAAAAAAGTTTTTGCCTTGAAAAAAGTTTAGCCTGAGCTACGTTTTTGAGAGAATCGATATATGTTCAATGCGAGCATGCAATATCTAGTTGTGATGCACATCACGTAGAGAGTCTTTTAGGTATCAGCCTCGCCAGCCTTGCTGGCATCATTTATGCACGTACTCTGTTTCCTTGGGCCGCTAACTTTGCCCCAAGTCCCTGTCACTGTCTTCCCCATCCCGGTTAATGTAGAAATACGGCCAAGCATTTTTAAGTCTTTAGTTTGACTTGTGAATAAGCATAACATTAACACTAAGAAAAGTTTTTCTGTAAGATATAAGATATATATATATTTTTTTTAACAATAATACATTATAAATTAAAACTCTATACACACGATAAATTAAAGTACATAATACGAATCGAATAAATAAAACTTGAACACATATCAAACATGCAGGCTCCATTATCTTACAAGTAAACAGGAATTCAAAATGCATTCGAAACTGGAGTATTTGAAGGGTGGCCGATATTCCCAGGCAAACTTTAAATATTTTCCCATTTTCATTTGGTATTTAAACCCATTTCAATCCCACAACAATACAATGGCAGTTAAGCTATTCAAATTCAAGTATGGAACCAAGACTCTCGGTAGTCTTTTGGAGGTAATAAAGCTCTTGGGGGTTCAGTGCTCAGAAGGTCTGTTCGTCTACAGCTTCTCACCGCTCAGACTAACGATATTATAGTAATTGTGATCGGGGAACCGCTCCAGCTCGATGTAGTCCATTTCGGTGTGCAGCAGCTTGTCCAGCATCTGGATTATTTCCGCGAAAAGTGGCCTCTCCTGGGGATCGTGCGACCAACAGTAGTACATAATGTTGTACAGCTCCCGACGGCAGTGCTCCGGCTTCTCCAGGCGATAGCCATCCCTCACCTGTGATGAAGCGTGTGAAAAGTGAAAATTGTTTTGTGAAAAAATTAAACCAACCTTTCGCATAACATCAGCTGCTGATATGCCGGGATATGGCGTGGAGCCCAGAGTCACAATCTCCCACATGAGTATGCCAAAGCTCCAGATATCCGATTTCACGGAGAATATATTGTCATACAGTGACTCGGTGGCCATCCATCTGGCAAGTGTTAAGGAATCAATTAAAATTGTGATAAAAAATTGATATAGAAACCGGCCTTACCTTATGGGCAGCTTGCCTTCGCTCTTTCTCTCGTAGATCTTCGAGGTGATCACATCTCGGGCAAAGCCAAAGTCAGCCACCTTGCAGGTGTGATCGTCTGTGATTAGTATATTTCGAGCCGCTAGATCCCGATGGATTATCTAAAATATTATAAGGAAATAGTTATTGTTTTTATTGGTTTTTTAAAAATAATTTTTCTGTGTGTTTGACTTACTCCACGCGATGTTAGGTAGTCCATTCCCTTGGCTACTTGGTACATAAAGGATGTCAAGTCGCAGGAAGTCAAAACATTTGACTTTCCATGGGTATTGCCATAGTGTCTATAAACAAAATAATTATAATAAATATTAATATAAGATAAAAATATAATATAAATATATTATTACATTAATATGTCATAAAGATTACGTTTTAATTAAAATCTAACGAGTTTTAAATATTTTTAAACCATTGCAAAGGTAATTTTAAAACCCTTCATGGAAATAATAGAGCTAAGTTTAAGTTTTAATCTTATGGAAATCAGAATAAAAGTCTTATTCTCTTAAGACTCAAATAGCTAAATTTTTAATATTTATTTATTGTTGTTATTTATTTAATTTAATTTATTTTAATTTAATTTAATTTCTTACCTCTCGGCACGTGAGCTGCGTAAATACGTTTGTAGCTTTCCTCGATTCACATACTCCAGAATCACAAATGTGGGATCTTTATCCGTGCAACAGCCCAACAGACGAACCACATTGACGTGTGGCTCTAAGGACTTCATTACCTGTAATTAGATATTTGGTTAATTAAGAACAAAGGTAAAGCAATTGACTTAAAATGTTTTATATTACTTTATAAGCTACTTTTTGGTTTGAAAGGATATAATTTATTCCAGATATTTTTGGCACAGTTCAAATTAAATCCCCAAGAGTCCTTACAAGCCACCTTAAACATTTCTAATTACCCCTTCTAGTACACATCCCCTGCCTGGCCAATTTCCTTAAGAGATCCATTATTTACAGTCCAGAAATTCAAATCGTTATTTATCTTTTCGGATACTGATTTTATTTACTGCGACATCAACTAGTTAGCCAAAGTAGCTGCAATTCATTTCAGTTAATAACTTGGTCCTTTCGAATGGGGCACCGCCTCCACTCCTAATTCAATTCGAAAACTTTTAACTCCTTTCGGAGGAGCAACAAGACCCGGTCACTTTGCAGGTCTCCGGAAAAATAAGGACTATGACTTGAGGAATGAGTCGGGAATGCCAGGCAGTAGCCGTGGGCCATCCATAATTTTGCATTGTTCCAAAATTAAAGGGCAATTATTCTCGTTTCTGGGGTAATCCGCAGAACATGATATACTGCAGCCGCACATTGCTGCCGGTGTTTTCCGGACCAAGGACCCAAGGACTACGGACAGCTCCGAACCAAATGCGACTTTAATGATGAGGGACGCGACCCGCACGGCAACCCTAGAGTGGCCCTTCAGAGTCAGAGCCAGATTCAGGCCCAAAGATAGCCGGGGGCCAAGGGGCAAGGTTGGAGGTTGTGTGAACTCCGAAAAGTCCAGTGCGCAGGTCGAGAGAGAGATGTAGTGAATAGTTGACCCTGCAGACGAGAGGATGCTGCGGCGTGTCTTTTTTTTTTCTTTTTGGAGGCAGGAACAGCAACAGGAATCAGTTTGCTTCAAGGCGTCGGAGTGCGCGGTCGAAAATCCTCACTGAAAGGACCCTTGTTTCTACGGTCGAAAGGCGATTTGCACGGCTTAGTTCGTAGTGTTTACAAACGGAAAATCCTGCTACCCGAGTGCTGTGCATGTGTCTCCCATAAATGCGATTCAGTGCAGCCAAATGCTGAACTTGTTAGCCAGCCAGCGACTAGCCAGAGGAGGTAATAAATACCAACATTCGGGACAGAAACAGAAACAGAAACAGAGGCCGAGAAACGGCAAGGGAAAATGCTAATCGATACGGCAAATGGTCGTATCATTACGGAATTACTTTCGGGGGATGCGGTGAGATCCTGAGTGGTGGTGTCCTTGGGCCAAATGAATGCAACAGCACTCCATTGGCTTTGCCAGCCCAGAAAAGTATGCAAATTAAAGGCCATTCAAGGACCTGCCTTCACCCACACAGTCGTATTTATTGATTCGCCGCCTGAAAATGAAAACAAAGAGTAGCCTCTGTGCTCCTCTGGCTAAATCCCGCACAAAAATCATGTAAAGAAATCACACACTCTTTAAAGCCAGGCCGGATTTTTTGTTTTTCGGAGTTTGGCATATGTGTAAGGACTCGCGGGCATTAAATATGCACGTCTGACACCGGAATACTTACAAGGGCATAAATGAATAATTTTGTTGCAGTATTTTTGGCGACCATAAATATGCAATAAGTCCCCGACATTATTCGAATTGGCATTTAACCCACATCGACGACCCCCACGTCCGAGGCGAGGCTGCCTGCATTTCAGATATTGCTCTCAGGTCAGGTTTTATTTAAATTTATTGCCAGGGACATTTTACCTAATGCGATTACAGGTTCCTTTTGAAATTTTAAAGGGAAGGAAACAAAGCTAATTAGCGAACAACAAATATAATAAACTATGGGACAAGAAATGCGAAGGGAGGAAAGAATGGGATGGGCAAGTGCAAACTTTAAATTAGAAAACTCTTGACAATTTTCGAGGGCGGCGGGCAGTTACAGTGGGCCCTAGAAGAGTGGAGAGTATATGACTCAGAAGTCTTGGGAATTCGTTAAAAATTAAAATAGTAATTAAAGTAACGGAAAAAGTTCCCCTAATTTCTATAGAAAACTAGAAGAGTTTCTTGATAGAATTTGTTTAAAAATCATATAAACAGGGACAACTTAGGGTTTAAAATATCATTAAAACTGCATCCTTTTTCTTCTTCTCTTTTCCCTGTACTTTATAGTAATTAAGATAATAAGTTAATAGAATATACAAGCAAAATACTTCTTTACTATATTTATATTCTGCAGAAAGCTACATAAGATACATGCTAGATTTATCTATAAAGTTCATAAAAATAGTGACAAATTAGAGTTTAAATTTACACTACATACAAATGCCTCCTTGAAACTCCCCTTTTCCCTTCACTCCTCTTTTCCCTTTACTTTATAGTAATTAAAGTAATCAGCTAATATAATTTTTAAAAAAAATATATTTTCTTACTTTACTTATATTCCACAAAAAAACTAACAAAGATACATGTTAGAATTTTCTAAATAGTGTTAATAAATTTTCAAAAGTTTTATACTGGTAAAAATTCCACTAAAACTGCATCTGTTAGACTCCTCATTTTACCAGAAACACTACCAATTTTCTGTGAACATTTCCTTAATGAAACACTCACTGATGGAACACTTTGCTTGAACTTGTAGGACAGACACATAAGTAGACTCTTTTACGTTTTCATTAAAAAGGCAAACATTAAATCCCAAACTCAAGGGCCAAACGAGGGCCAGAGTCGCCGTCACCGTCACCGTCGTACTGAAAGTCCGCAAGTCGCAATCGCAGGGAGTAGGAAAAAGAAATTCTTTCAAAACTTTTCAGCATCGTTAATTTTCAATTTACAAAACTTTTTCATCTAACCAGAAAAACCAACTCACAAGATTTGCCCGCCAGCAGCCAAGTGAGAGAGAGAGAGAGGCAAGTCCTACTCGACTTGGAAGACTTTCTCGGAAGGGGGGGGGGCAGAATCTCCTCCAGAATGGGACTGGGAATGGCAACCAATTGAATGAAAAGTGACAGAGTGAAAGGCAACCGAGAAATTGCGCTCGCCAGTCGTCGTCACTTTGCCAACTTTTGGATGTAACGATTTTGCCGGTATTTTGCATACCCTTTACGGATGACTTAAGAAATTGTAAATGCTAATTTACAAGAATTGTGTAGGTTTGTTTCTTGTTTCCTTTTTTTTTTTTTGTGCTACGCCACTTACCTCTAACTCGGAAAGCAGGTCCTTGCGATCCACTTCTGTGGCGCTTTCCTTGAGGGTCTTAACGGCCACCGTGGTGATGCCTTCAGTGTCTGTAAAAAGTAAACATAATTATTATAAAAATAAATCAATCAGTGGGTTGATTTAAACAATTGTCATTTATAAATGTTTAAGTAGCTAAGGTCCTTGCAGCAAGCTCTGCCCAATTAGCATGCAAAAAACACACAGGCTTTGAGTACTCCTCCATCGATTGTCCAGTGGTCCTTGAGATATTTTTAGCTTTCAATATTCAAAGTGCTTACATAAAATCCTGTGCTCTGTGTTTTCCCCCCCTACCTGCACTCTCCTCTTGTATATGCATAAATCCAGAATTCACTTGTCTCTCGTTTTGTATGTCCATCCTACGTGCTCATAAAAAAGGGCTCGTATAGTGGAGCTCTCGAAGGGGAGAGGGGTGGCTAACCACCCCCTGATTGCACAATTTTCACCACCTGAGTACTTAAATGTGGGGCAACAACTGCTGCATATCACGAGCCAGTGGCTTTGTGAATCCCCGCTGATTGAATGCACAATCTGCTCCATTTAAAATTCCATTCTCGGTCATATCCAAATAGGGGAATATTAAATAGTGTTGCTGAAATGATGGAATTCGTGGAATGAAGGGATCCTAATGGGGTTTTTGAGTTTTGCTAGGGCACATTAGAGAGCCAATTAAGGTTTATTTGATATACCCCATAGTTTTCCCTAAAATATTATTTACTATCCATTTCCCTCTTAACTTACCATTTATGTTGGTGGCCTCGCAGCGCCAAACCTGCCCAAAGGCTCCTTCGCCCAGAATATTGAAGAACTTCAAACGGTATCTGGGGAATTCCCAGCGGTCGCAGTTGGCCTCGTTGCCGGGGGCGCCATTTTCCAGGACGCCGGAAGTGCCAGCACCTGCCACGCATCCTGGGCCCGTGCCAGAGCCTGGGATCTCACCTGTCCCGGCCATGGGCACTCCGGCGTTGGCATCTCCGCCGCTGGTGACACCTGTTGATAACTGGGACGTTGCCTGTCAACGACGAAGGTATCCGACAGCGCGACATCCACATCGATATAGACATCGAAGGCGAACGGAAATGCCAGCAATGTTGATGTTTTGTAAAGGGAACATGAGAAATACAAGATAAAACGCTTTGATTAGCTTCGATGCCTTTTTTTTTAGGTTGTCATTAAGTTATAATAGACAGACTGCAGATCAAGTGACACTTAAGCCGGGAAATGTGTCTGCTTGTCAGGTGAAAATATAACATAAAACCCTTTGATTGGCTTTACTCTGACAAACATGGCTCACATGACATTTAATCCTGAAGAAAAGTTTGCTTGACAGAATCTCGACTTTGTACAAAAGTTTCTTTTATGAAAATTTTGTGATGAATGTCACAACTACAAAAAGGTGATTAAGGGTTTAAAATGGCATTGTTAACTATGCAAAATTATAGATAAAATATATAAGCTATACTAGCTCTTAAAAACAACTGATTTCATGTGTAAATATTTCAAAAAACAATAGACAAAGCTGCAAAATAGGTTTCATTTTTTTTCTACTACAATAACTGCCATAAACGATTCCATAATCACAACCTTTATCGGGTTAAATCCCCCGCGGATTTGTTGCCACTGTTTGTGACGCACAGAGCGAGTGGAAAATTCAGCAAGTTTTTGCATCCGCTGTCAATGAATGAATGGAAATGAAAATGGAAATGGGATTGGAATTGGAATGATAGGATGCCAATGTAACTCGCATTCCCGGCATTCATCCTGTGAATTTTCCCATTCCGTGCAGAATGCCGCCTGCATTGAGCTACTTTTTCCTGTCAATTACACTGCCGATGTTGGCCAATCTGGGTGACAGGGCGACAAGGACGAAAGGAATAACTCTGTGCAGGCGTTGAGTGCGCCAACCTGAGACCTGAGGAACCTAGGTGGAAATCTGAGCTTGAGTAGCTGTCGATTAGGGACTCCATTGGCTCTAAGCTGGCTATCGCTCCCAAAGGTAAAAGGAATATATTTCAGCAAAGGAGTTGCAGGGAGTCTGTGAAAGCTTTGCTTTTTGTTTTTTAAGAAATATAGAAAAGGTATAGTTGTTTCTATTTCACTTTGACCTTTATAAGCTGCATCTTTTCAAGGAATCTGTTCCTAATAGTCCTTAAAAATAATTCTAATTCCACTTACAATGCCCAGCTGCTGATCCCGCTCCCAGGGAACATAACGATTGGCAAAGGCCACCGGTCCCTGCCACTGCTGCATGACCATCGAGTTGCGGCTGTCGTCGGTTAGCGTGCTGCTCAGCTGACTGGGATTGGACTTTTTGGCCAGCTCCTCCTTCTCCTTGGACTTCTTGAGGGTCCTGCTGATGGCGCACAGCCGTCTGCGGCAGAGATACGCGAACAGGACCGCAGTGGCGGCTATGAAGCCGCCAATAGTCACCACAATGGGTATGGTTCCGGACTTGATGGAGAAGACGGTGATGGTGTTGTTATTACTGCCAACGCCACTGGGTGGAGCGGGTGGCTCTGTGGGGACTTGCTCGACCCTCGTCGAATTATTGCCAGTTATTGGCGTCAACTTGGTGCGGCTCTTTGGCGTGGTGCTAGGGCTCGTCTCGGGTGGCACCTCTGCCGCCGCCTCGTTGTTGCTCTGGTCAGGAAGACCAGAGGGTAATGGTGGTGGGTAGTAGTTACCGAACTGTGGTGGCCCGAATATACCACCGCCACTCGGTGGTGGGGGCACTGGGGGAAAGCGACTGTTGGGCAGTCCATTCCGAATGGACTGGACACCAGGCAGCTGGTCAAAGCGGGGCAGGAACTGCGATATGTTGTGCACCACGTTCGAAATGGAGGTCTGCGGTCGGTAGCCGTAGCTGTTGTCCCTCTCGCCCAGGATATTGATGAAAACCTCGTTCTTGGCCGTATACCGGCCATCGGTGACAGTTATGTAGATGAGAAAATTCTGGCCAGCCTGCAGAAAAAAAAATCAAAAGAATTCAGGTTAAAAGTTCAGGAAAAGTTAAGCATAAAAAAATAGGGAAAGCATCCTCAGCATTTTTATGACCTTGCTGGGGTGGTATTTTTGTAATCATGAAGTTATCTTTAAAAGCATATTTTATAAAGTTATGGAAACTGAAAGTTTATGTCTGTTTTTTGTATTTAATTATATATTTTTTCAATACTTCTCTTTAATTGCTTCATAAAGAATCGAATGATTGATTTCTATAAGCAAAAATAAAATAAAACTCAGAAAAGGTCACGTATACATTATGACTTTCCAAATACCTTTGAAGTTGTATCCATATTTGTATACCTTTGTTTTTTTTTTCGCGATACACGCATGAAAAACGTAGTTTGTAACTTGTTACTCATTTTTATAAATATTGATGGATAACATTTTAATAATAAATACTAGCAAGACTACTATATTCCATTCTTATAAATTTTAGTCAGAAGTTGGAAGCGCAGTGATTGAGTCATTTGCGACCCTATAATTCTTGATCAGCATAAGCAGGTGAACTTTTCAAGCCACGACTAGAAGAAATATACGTTTTTTACTTTTTTAAATTAAATTAAATTAAGTTAATGCTTATTTAGGCTTAGTTATGATCGATTCCGTGAATTCCCTGAAACTCTGCAAGGGTTTAGCTTGTCAAAGTTAGCTTCCCTTCTTGTTATATTTATATTCTTACCCTTCCCGCCAGACTTTCGTTGAGATAAACAATCCCCTTTTTCGGATCAATGTGAAAAGGTATTTTTTCGGGTGTACTGGCAGCTCCCCCACTCCCTGGGGGTGGTATGAAGCGGGGCTCAAGGCCGAATATCAGATCATCGCCATCGGCATCCTCCGCCCGGACTTGCTCGATTACCTGGCCGACTCTCTCCGTCTCCGATATCCGCCAGTTGCGGTCTCGAAGATACAGAATCGGTGGTGCATTTTGTTCGTTGGCCTCGACTGAAAGTATATTCACAAAAGGAATTAAAAACAAAGTACTTAATATGCATTTTTAATGCATATGGAACATAACAACTGGTTGTTGTTCATAAGAAAAATTTTCTGATGCGCAATACCGGTTTTAAAAAGCTATTTAAAGCACTGTAACTAGTTATAAAAATTATATATTTTTTATGGATATAATTACTATAAGAACCTTGATTAGTCAAAAGTTTTATTAATGATTGAAGAACTGAATATTTAAATTTATTATTGTAAAAAATTTACTTGGTTTAGTATCTCTCTATTAAAAATAATTTGGGTCTTTATGTATGAACTTTTATCTCAACTATTCTTTATTTACTAATTCCCATTTATTAATTAAGGGTTTTTTAAGCTCACTTCCTCCTCTCTCACAAAATAAAATTAACAAATTATTAGAGTAAATTGTTCATTCGATAAATATATGTATAAATTATCACTAACAATGTTTATACTACCTTCTTCTTAAGTTTTCATAATACATACATAAAATACCAATTTTTCACCCACAAATAAATATAGAATATAAATAAACATAGTTAAGCCTTCAGCTAAAATATTGTTCTGATTTTCCCTGGGAAATTCACCCACAAAAACGTGACATCACTTAAAAATACCGAATGCCGAGTATTAAGATCGTAACTTGTTCTGTAATCCCCCAGTAACCGCTTATTAAATACAGCCTACGACAGCGATAGAGCGATTAATTGGTTAAGACGACGACAGCGACTTTGCATGCATTGCGATGGGCCAACATTAGTTGGCAGCCAAGTTCATTCAGAGATATGTATGCTGCCGCCGAGTGCCAGCTATTGACCCGGATGTCTGCCACTTGGTAGCTTCTGGCTGGTGTTTGAACCAATGCCAAAGGCACACACAAAAGATACATTTGGGTGGCGGCCAGATTGCAGCAGAGGAAAAACTGTGTGTGTTTTTTCTTTTACCAAGAAATATCAATCGGTTCATTGTACACGGAGATGTCCGTGAAATATTCGCATATTCAGTTTATTTCTCAGCGCCTCGTAAGTCAAGCATCATTCAATGGACCTAAGCGATGTGACGTGATAACCGGTTGCTGGCTGTGTTTGCACTTGTATCTCTGTATCTTTGTATCTTTGTTTCTCTGTATCGCTGACGACCTTCAGATGCGAATGCGGAGCGCACACATGTAACGAATACGTACGTATACGTGATGTGTTCTGCCACAGGAGCACTCGCACTCACTCGTATTTTCCCAAAGACACAAGCCACACAAGAGCCAAGAGCGATGCCGTCGGCGCGGCTTAACTGCGAATGCGAGAATGTTTTTGCTCCGCAAACAGGTTTGAGACACGCTTTCGGGGCGGACTTAACTGGGTCCGCGTGTGTAAGCTCATCCAGAGATATACACGGATTCGGCAACATGGCCAAGATACATTATGACTGCCCGAAAAGATGTTTCGTTTCATTTAAATATTGCACAATATGCTGGCTTACGAGGCATGTGCGTGAACTTCAGCCTGATGGCGGGCTTAATAAAGATTGTTATAAGTATTGTTTATATACAAGATCCTCTGAGAGAAATATTATTAAATATTTAGAGTCCACTGAGCATTTTTTTTTGGTCTTGAATATTACTCTAAAAGGTGTTTTATAAAAACAAACAATTAAAAAATGGTTGAAAAGTTTCTAGAAAGATAATATCCTGCTTCTCAAGCTCAACCTCACGGAATGCTTCATCATTATCCATATTTGACTTTCTGTAGGCTAGAAAATTGTCTGAACCAGATTTATCTTAAATTATTTTTCTCTTAGATTCATATATTTAATAATTATATATTTGTATATATTTTACATTTTTAATTGTAATCAATAAGCTTTTGATTTTCTATATCTATAAATCAAGAAATCTAAGATAATCCCCGTTTACCTAAACTAAAACTTAAGATTAATTCCCTATGAATATATCAAGCTCTTGACTTGATCAATAATCGCTGTTATTTTGGCCACAAATAAACCAAAATTTTGATAAACAAGTCATAATTTTATATTTTTATATATTTAATCACAAAATATAAACTAATGACAATTTTCCTAAACCAAAACCTAAGATCAATTTCCTATAAATATATCTCGCCAAGAGTTCAATAATCGCTTTTATTTTGGCCACAAATACCCCCCACAATTGTGATGAATAAGTCATAATTATTGAATCAATTTCCTGGCAATTAGTCGCTTAAAGAGTTCATACGCCTTCGGTAAAATGACACTACATATAGTGAGTCTTAGGGAAACATTCACGGTCAAGGCTGTATGAGCTGAATGTACTGAGGCTCGGAGAGCTCCATTTGTTTTTCTCGCCCACGGGGATCAATAGACCGTTGTGGGACTTCAAGAGCGATTCGCATTGTTTTGTTATTATTCGGGCAGCAATTACGCATTTGTGTGCTGTGGTCAATAACGTGGTTTTGTCATCAAGATAGGCTTAGACTGTTGACCCGGCAAACAGTTCCCACATACCTAATGCACTTTTCCCATTAGAAGCTAATCGAGATGTCCCTCATATAGGGTTATTCTTTGCTAGGCTCAAGGGTTATTTTGGCAATCAGTATAAATCATAGATCTTAATTAAGATATGTTTGTGTAGAGTAACCCTTTTAGTGTGCTCTTAATTTATATATTAAATATATTTTTACCTTCTTGCAAAATCAGGGAACTCACTGTGGCTGCCACCACAATGATGGCGAGCAGTAAGCTTCTTCCTCCCGGTTTGCCGCAGTGTATTATCCGACTTTCGTGGTTGTGATGGTGATAAACCATTGCGCAATCAACCGCCTAAACGGCAGCCTGCCAGATGTCCGAGGACTGAGACAAGGTGATGAAATTTTAATTAAAAATGGCTGCGCATCGTGGTGAAATGAAATCAAATAACAGTTATATATGTGTATATTGTGGGTGAATTTTCAGCTGTCCTGCGAGTTCCGCGACATGTATTTTAATTGGTATTAATGACAGACACGTAATTAAAGCGGTGAGAAGCATTTTTCATCTCTAGTTTGGTTCCCGGAAATATGTATATGAAAAATATTATTAATATTGTGAACCAGGATATACATGTCCGTGGAAATATTTGAGTGAAGGGCACAGACATTGTACACTCGCTCAACTAAAAGAAAATATAACTTGAGATGGTGCACGTCATGAAGCGGGTCGGCATCGGCGATTTCTCTTTTTAACGTTTACGGCGATCCGTCGGGTGCATGGCGCAATAGCAAAACAAAAACTGGGACCGATATACCCGTATATATCCACAAATATGTACACTCTCACATAGCTTCATACAGCAGGGAACACTCTGCGTTTTGTGTATTTTAACAATTTTTTTTTTTGGGATATAAACCTCAGCACAGGTGTTGAAATTAGCAACTAGATTATATAAATTATTTAAATTAAGGCTGCTTAAAGAGGTCAGCTTTTATTTGGTAGCACATGAGTCATCACTACGCACATTTGAAAGGCTTAATAAGCTGCTGACTTTCCAGCCATTATTTTGATTATTATTATTATTACTTTTATTTTAGGGTGGGATTTTTGCGGCAATGTTCACACATATATATATGTATATATAGATTGTACACAAAGCCACGGAAACTGGTATCCAAAAACTTTCACGGGTTGCGTTTCGGGGCGGCGTTCCCCAAGCGGTACTTGGCTCGGTCGTTGCGTTTAACCACTCGGCGCACTGACAACTGAGGCTATAGTTATAGCCAAAGCTATAGATGGGATCGCCCAGACCACAAGATCTCCGGGATACTCTCTCTCTCTTTTGTGGAGTCTCTCTTTTGAAGTCTTTCTCTCTGGCATAACGAAAAACTTGTTTGGCTGCCAGAAGCAACGAACTTGAACTTGCTCTCTTGTGGATCGCATGCTCTCTCTGGCTCTCTCGTTTTACTACTGTTTGTGGAACTTTAAATTATTATTAATTGAAGTATCAGTGGCAAGCAAACATAAGTTCATTCTGTGTTTGTCAACATTATTATCTGTTAAACAATGTTTGATAAGAAAGAAAGTCTACAAGTGAGAGTTAAAAGCTGAAGTTGAATATTTTTAACAAAGATTTTGTGTGAAGTAAAAGGTTTTAGGTTCATAAAATATAAAAATATAATAATATTATTTTCATTTAATTTATTTCTTATTTGATCTATATAAAAATAATCTTACCAAAATACTTAATATTGCAATTAGAAGTATTCGATTTTCATATAAATGATTACTTTAAATAAATTCTCTACATAATTTTGTAATTTAACTTCATGCTTTTATATAAGATTATTATTAATAATATTATTTATAAGATAACCTCCCTAGATACTTATATTGCAATTTTATTAAAAATCAATTTAATGCAAAATGTTTTATCTTATCTATTATAGATTAATTGAATTATAAATCTCTTAAATAAAAAATCCTAAGCAAACAACTTTAGTAACTTAGCTCCAAGCTTTTTTTTATGTCTTTTGTCTTTGGTTTTCCCCCCATTTCCATTGAACAATAGAGCTTTGTCCAAAGTCTGATTCACTAATCAAAGCGTTTATCTGTTTTACGACCACAAAATATCATCGCGGTCGATTGCAGTAGCGGCGTCGCCCACGACAACGCCAATGTAAGTTCCAAAACAAATCCACGAAGCTTTGCCAAAGCACCTTATTTACCCAAGTGCAGCATATTTATTTATTTGCCCAAATGCAACGCCGCGTCACGTGGAAAACCCCACAAAAATCAAAACGAAAAAACCCAAAAATCCCTGAAAACCCATTCACAAGTCTTGGCCATTTCAAAACCTGCCAAAAGTCGCCACCAAATGCGAGAAATAATATAAAACAAAAAATCAAAAACCAAAACCAGGCAAGCTGAGCTCATAATGCCAGTCGTGGATTACTGACCGGCTGAACTGGATGACAACTCTCTTGGATAAACATAATAATTTTAAATTGAATTATTGGTAAAGCGTGTGATAAACCAAGTTAAGACATCGCGGAGTTGCAAGGTATGAAAAAGAGATTCCTATTGCATCAATTACTCAATGATTGAGACTCGTATTGCATTCGTGTTTCCGCAATTGCTATTTGTTTTCCCCAGAATAGCCAAGCGTGTGTGTAGTAGTGTGTAAGCTCTGATTTCAGCACATATCAATTGTGTTTCCCCCACACCGGAAAAGTGAAAAGCGCAGAGTGAAGAGCGAACACCGCTCTTGTGTTTTAGTTGCTAAGTTCGTGTCTAGCCGTGGGTGTCCCATAAATCCATGGACATATTTAATTTGCACTGAAATAAACAGAAATGTTTAGCAACAAATGAAATACAATATGAATAAAACAATAATATAATAACTACAAACTCAATAACATTTCAATCTAAAGCACTTCAGCGATAAGCATTCAGGTTTAAACAGTTTAATATTCCCTATAATTATATTACAATATAGTGTTCTTTAGAATTACTCAATTTACAACTGAAAATAACACATTAAGCCCCCCAAAAGATGCTCTAAAAGCCCCAAGACATCGTCATAGTTGATTCATTAACAATACAGCCATAAAAATACTGATAAGTGAACTGATAAGCCACATAAAAGTTGATAAGGTCTGCTATATTCATTGGAACTGAATGGCACTGATAAGGCTTTGGGTCAAACACGAATTCTACAAACCAAAACAACACCAAGAGCCAGTCGGCTCGCGTCTCTCACCCAGATAACTCGATGTGAATCCCGGGGTTTTTTTATTTTTGCTTATTAAAAGCTTGCTCAACGCCACATAAACAATATCAATCTGTACTATATTATGTACTTGAGTAAGCAGAAATAAATTTGACCGCCTGGCACACTCAAAATTGTATGTAAACAAAGTGAAGCAACAGGTGCGAATAAATCAAACAGAAGGGATTCAGTTAAAGGACTCTGTTTATTTTAGGGTCTCATATTCAAATTTATGCTGTGGAAAATCTGAATATCACTTGCAGGTAATAAAGGCAGAAGACCCACTGTCTACACAGTCTGGTCGAGATAGCTCTCAAGTGGTTCGGGCCACAAGATTCTGCCATAAATTACAGAAGGTGTTGGGGCCAACAATGCACAGTTCAGGCCCAGAACAGCAGCAGCAGCAGCAGCATCACAGCATCGAGTGCAGAAGTTTTCTATTTTCTATTTTCTATTTTTATTTTCGTTTTTGTAGGACAACTTTCATAGTTCGTTCGGTCTGCACATTGGTTTTGGTCGCGCCACATAAATGGGCCGGAATTTGGCATTTTTGCAACGGTGCAGTTTACTTGCACCAGCATACATAAGGCCCTTCTGTCGGTGCTTGTGTACAAAAAACGTCGAGTGTGGAAATCGGTATATATGTATATATATAGGCCCTGCAATATTACCCTAGCTTAGGCCTGGAGTGAGTGCTTCTCCGTGGATTCAAAACCATGGCCCTTGTAAAATGAAGCCCGCCTTTTATTCACTCACAGCAATAGCCCCTGAAATAAATACAAATTTCTGCATACTTGAATGTGCAGCATAGCTTTAGTTCAGTTTTGTTCACCTTTAGAGAACTGAACTGGAAATAATAAAACCTTATGGAGGGATATCAATCAGCAATATGTCTGGTTTAAATGAGAATATTATAACTAAGGAGTAAAAAGATGTTTAAAACTAGGAAATTGCATTTTTGTAATACAATTTATATTAAGTCTGGCCTTCTTTTAAATGATTTTATAAGCCGCATTGATTTTTTTAGCCCCTACTTAATTGTTCTTTAATAATTAATTTATTGATACCAAATTTAACCATTCTTTTAAACCAACTCTCCATCTCTCTTTCTTTCCAGGACCCACAATTACCTGTTACTTACGTACGACAAGTTAACCCGGACTGAAACCCCGACTTAACGATGATTCAGATACTGACACATCGACCCAACTACAGTCCCCTTGTGGTGTTCATGCTCCTCCTCATTGACCACCGACTGATCATTGTGGGTTCAAGTTTTCAAGTGCTGCAAAGCCCATCCGATAAATACTCAAACTATGAACCGATGCAGGGAAGAGTGGAGGATCTAAAGCTGCTAGAGGATCGGGAAGTGGTCGTTCGACTGCCCTCAAACTCACTGCTCAAATATACGTCCTACAAGGATGTTTCCATACTACACTTTAATGTGCTGCAGGACACAAGGACTGCCTACTTCACCTTCAAGGCGTATGAGGATCCCAAAAGTGCCTTTCGTTAGTATAAAACAAATGGGAAATTATTTAAAATTGTATAGAATTTATATAATATATTTTTTATATTTTGTGTAGAACGCAAATGCAAACCGAAGGATGTTACGCTGCATCTGAAGGCCAGCAGCTACCCAGTAATAAGTCCGGAAAATATAACATTTCCCAAGAACTTTTTTAGTTCAGAACAGAGGTAATTGTATAGTTAAAAACTGCCTTTATATAAAAAATTATAAATTAATTTTCTTTCAGATTCAAGGTGTATGACCTGCAGTTCTTATCCGATGAGCAGCAGCAGAATATTACCATCGAGGCACCTTACATAGGCAACTGGTTTGCAGTGGCCTTTGTGAGCTGGTCAGATCCTAATAATGATCGCATTGAACAACAAGGTAATATAGCCTACAATTTAGAGGGTTTTTGAACATATTTATATAAGAAAGATACAAATACAAATATACAATAAAGTCATTTCAGTAACTTCAGATAACATACATCTTACAAGTAATGCTATAAATGTGGGCAGTTTATATTGAAAATAATATAGTTTTTAAATGCTTCTCAGTTGTTCATTTATCAGAAATGTCCCAGATACAGAAAATTGATTAATATTTTTCTTATAAAATATTTAATTTAGCTTTATGATTAATTTATTATGCTTTTTTGTTTGTGGACCATCGGAAACTTTCCACTCGATAAAAGGAATATTTAAAACAGTTAAATAACCTTATAAATATTCTTAGAACTCCAGTTATTGAGTTCTCATATATAAATACAAATTAAGGAACTAATTTCCATTTGAATATTTTTGGAAAATATTTTTATTCACAGGACTCGCTGCCTCGTGCGATACATTGCTGTTTGCCGAAATGTCCGTGAGCCGTTTCCGTCCTATAATCTTAAATAGCGACCAGGAGCATCAGGCAAATTTAACAAGCCATGTCCTGCCCGTGAATAAAACCAAAAAAGTTGATTCAAATATAAAAGGAACCGCCGGCGACAACACCTCCAGGCCGCTACGTTCACTGCCGCCCAAGCAGCAGAAGCTAAAACAACCGGAATTGAATAATTTTACTGATAACACGGATCCGAGTAGAGCTGCTCTCATCCAGAATTCTACGGAAAACCACAATGGCACCATAACACACACCGCAAACAATGAGATCATCTATCGATTCTATGTTCCCGACGATATAGGTGATGCGGCGGCGCGGATTGCTTTCAATCAAATCTGCGACGAGTGTCCGGAGGTGGGCTTCCATGTCCGGGCGAATGGATATCCGCTGGGTGGCTCTGATCAGGGCCATGGACACGGGACGTTGATTCGAGCTAACCAAACCGACGAAATCTCTATACCCTTCGGCGTGCAGCCCAACACCTGGCACTATGCAGCTCTGGGCTTTGCGACCAACGAAAGTGCGGCCAATTTCAGCGTATCCTACACCCTGCAAATAGACTACATCGCCTCGAAGATAGTGTCCAGGAAGCCCAGAGAAGGCGTTGATAGCTCCTCCAACACTAGCACTAGTTTCAACCGAAGTTCCAGCTCCAGTTCTATCCCTAAGGCCTGGGCACCCACTCCCTTCCGGGGCATGAACTTCTACTCGCTGTTGCGGCAAACCTACCGCGAGTTCTTCATGTTCGACTACGATCTCCGGCCAGATGCCAATGGCACTGTGCCGGCCACACTCAATCTCACGGCCCAGACACATTCAGGCTTTGCCTTCGACGTGGGCGAGGTCTACGACATCGGCGGCACACTCACCTTTGCCCTATCCATGCAGGAGGAGCACCGCGCCAGCCTCAAGATGGCCCCACCCACGCAACTCCCGGATCTGGGCGGCATCCTAGCCGAACGGCTAATCGGAGACCCCAAGGAGGCAGTGGTACCAGTGGGTAAGACCCTCACGGCCACCGGCAACCAGAGCATGCAGATTGTGGTGTGCATGCAGCTGGGCGAGCCCGGGGAGCCCACCTGGCCGGACAAGTGCCTCTACGGGCAGAGATTGAAGCAGGCCTCCATCATTGTCAACCACACCGAAAGCATGGGTGTTATCCATGTGCCCTTTCCCGAGAGCGGACGATGGTGAGTTTATCTACTTATAAATATTTCTATTTATTAACATTTTTTTTTTAAAAGGTACGTAACCATGGGTCTATTCTGTCACGGAGCCGAAACCGCTCGGGTGACCATCATGGAGAGCGTCAAGGAGTTCATACGGAAGCACCAGGACATGCTGGAGGACATGCGTCCGCCTTGCGACTGCGCGGCAGGTATTTCCCGCTTCTCTGCCTGCCTCAAGGACTTGGACTGCCTGGCGGCCATGAACGAAACCGAGACGCTGAAGGTAAAGGAGTGCATGATGGACTCTAAATGCACCACTGAATCTAGCCAGATGACACGACTATTCGAGGAACACCACAAGGCGGCGATGGAGCAGCATGTGGGCACGGACAATTGCAACACTTCGGTGGTGTTCACAGTGTCCTCCAGTCCTTGCGTGGCTGGAAGATGTGGCCGCTTTGGACGCTGCTACCACTACATGTCCGGCGGATTCGTCTTCTCCACGTGCGTCTGCTCGAAGGGCTATCGGGGCTGGGACTGCACTGAGGATACACAGGTGCCCACCAGCATGTCCATCCTGCTGGCCACGCTGCTGCTCACGCTGAGCAACTTGCTCTTCTTCCCCAGCATTTACATGGCGGTGAAGCGACGCTACTACACCGAGGGCGTCATCTACTTCTTCGCCATGTTCTTCTCGATTTTCTACCACGCCTGCGACGCTGGCGAAGATGAGTACAGCTTTTGTCTGGTGAAGATCGGAGTGCTGCAGTTCTGCGACTTCTACTGTGGCCTGCTGAGCATCTGGGTGACCCTGGTGGCCATGGCCCATGTCCGCTCGGACTTTGTCTCGCTGCTGCACATGTTCGGGGCAATTCTCCTGGCCTTTGGCACGGAGCTAAACAAGCAGAGTTTGTGGGTGTTCCTGGCGCCGGCGCTGACTGGCATCTGCCTGATCTCCACCAGCTGGGGTCTGCGCTGTGCCAAGTCCCGGAAGCTGTTCCCCTCGCGTCGTTACCTTTCCGTGTGGCTGCCTTTCGGGTTAACCCTGGTGGTGGCCGGCCTAGTCTGCTATGCGTTCCTGCAGACCAAGCAGAACTACCACATTGTGCACTCCATCTGGCACATGGTGATGGCTTTAAGCATCCTGTGCCTGCTGCCCTCGAGGAAGACCTTCCTGCCGAAGTGCTAGCACGCGGAGAGCAGTTCTCAGACCAGGGAGCTCCTGCTGGCCGACCAGGAGTTCCACATTTGAGAGGAGAAGGACCTTGCTTGGCTTTCGCAAACCCATTACAGGATCTAGACTAAACCCAGTCCCGTAGAGATAAAGCCTACTCTAGTTTGTACAGTACGTAATAAATACTCGTAGATAAAGTAGGATATGAGATCAATGGAGCACTGAAAGTTCACTAACACTATGAAGGATAAAGCACGAAGGACTATTTGGATACAGGTACTCGATCGTTATTATGTTTGTTTACCCATCCTCAGCCACATGAAGCTATCAATATGATTTATAAACTATGGAGTAAACTATTTCAACAGCCTTACTAAATTTAATGAAACGCACGCATGGAAATGTGTATCGCATAACCGAGAAGCTGTACATAGGTACTTGTTGTTAGATAAATGGCAGACCATAAGACTAGTTAATAAATAGAACGTAATATAATACCAACTGCACTAATTTAAACAGAATCAATGTAATGATATTCCCATTGAGGCGATTGAAGTTACAGCTCAAGACTTCAATTTATTTTTCGTTGTGGAAAAAGGTTTAGATTCTAAACTTTAGAATAAATTAATGAATTTATACTTTACCAATAAAAAACAAAAGTTTTGATTGTCTTACTGTTTAAAAGGAGAGTTTGTTTTGTGTTTAAGGGGAATACATACTGAAGAAAGTACATACAACTTTGAGATACGAAAGCGTTTATAATTACAAGAACCTCTAATACATTCCTTCTGTTTTATATTTGTTAGTTTATATTAATTTGTCTATATTACAGATATCATAGATTTCTTCCTTATCTAACACTTCCTGATCCATAGCGGATTTCTCTCTCAAACTGCTCCGCTTTAAGGGTGCCATCGATGCTCTCACAGTTCTTGTTAAACACACTATAGGCGCTCATCTCCTTGGGATTTCTGGGACCCGTCCTGGTATTGAAATATATTCCAAACAGAGCGGACAACATAAGAAAGACCAGTCCAAACTTCAGCTCAATGGCTATCACATAGAGAGTAACCCAGAATAGAAAGTAAACACCCCAGAGGATGTACTTTAGGGTATTGTTTTCCTTGTGGTGGTGCTCTGTGGATCTGGACAAGCTTTCCTCTGGAATCAGTTCATTTTCGCTGGAGAAAGCAGCCTCATCAGGAGACTCTTCAGCTATAACCTGGGCCTTGGTTGTGGGTGGATCCTAAAACAGAGAAATATTAGTAATATTACCTGGCATTTGTCTTGTTTTTTACTTACCTGTTGTACCTCGATGGTGGTATCTTTGTTGGCCCCTGTGCCCAACATCCAAAAGCGGCGCAGTTTGGTTTTGAAATTGTCAACGGTCTCCTTCCTTCGCTTCTGAAGGCGATATTGTCGCAGCTGCTCTTGAAAGTCAGCCATAAATTGCAGCTAAAACGATTTTTGGTCAAAATATAAATAAACTAAACTAAACTAGACGTGTCAACAGCATATCGATAGAGCCAGCTGTTAGGTATCGATATGTAGTACAGGGAACACACTTTTTAGTGAACAAATCAGAGGGGGTGAAATTTATTTATATATTATATTCACTTTAATAATTCAAATTTAAATTATATATTTACTTTTTAACTCGATATTAAGTAATAAAAATCAGTTGTCTATATAGATTTAGAATTAAAAAGTTAAGGTTTTCTAAATTTGATGTAGAAAATACACAACACTA
>JAEIIJ010017104.1:13896-39917 GCA_018904815.1 Drosophila ogumai | reverse complement strand
TGTAACTCAGCAATACCATCTATTACAAAGTATCCCATTGTCTATGTATTTTCTGTACGTAATCATGTCTTAATTTTTAACTAATTAACTTTTAAACACAAAATTCGATCTCCTAATTGCCACTTTCGCACACACATTGTGCTCCTCCATGTGGGATCGTAGATACTATTGACAGGAAAAGTATGGTTTTACAATTTAATCGATTATAATTAAGGGGACGCACACATCTGCTAATTGCCAATGAGTGGAGGTGTACAGATACAATTGTGTTTTGGGGAAAAAACATAGAGCTTGGAATTTGAACATATCACTGCGGTATGCTGTTATATATATCTTGGTGTTACAAAGCCTAATAGGCCCTTTTTGAAACTTCAGTTATCTTAAGTTAGCGGGTTTTTGGATTTCCCTGGAATCGCATGATTTTCCCATCATTTTTGGGGGTTTCTTTTTGGTTTTAAAACTGTTAAACATTTCCTCTTTGGCAATTTAACCGAAGAAGGAAAATATTTTGAGCAATTTTAATCAGTAAAAAGATTTATATATATTAAAAAAAAAAAAAAAACAGAAATTAATAATTGTGTAATTGTTACAAAACTCTTTCATATCGGGCTTATCTTTTTATGGTCAGGTCATTGTTCTAAGCCTTTGTCTTTGAAATGACAGGGGATGATTCCGATTGTAATTGATATATATTTTATTATGGTTTTTGGGAAATGCGATCAGGCCTTTGTGCTAATGGCCACCTGTATGTGAGCGTCTGTTTTTCCCGCTTATCGAGCGCTGCAGCAGCGCTGGCTTGATCGCCGGCAGCGCTGCTCTCAACAATAATATCTACCGATCCACCGATCGTGAGTATACACCTTATTTTCGCACACCCGCACACACACTCGGTGTGCGGTGTGCTGCGCTCTGCCGACCGAGGCAGCGATGGTGCCGCCGTGCGACGCGGCGGCTACTGCCCAGCGAACGTTTTAGTATCCGAGTTTAGCTCAACGCCGCTGGTTTGGCTTTGGGTTTTGGGTTTTGGACACCGCCAAGCACACACACACAACACACACACACGGCTCGTTAAGCCGCTGATGTCGCCGCCACCGCCACCGCCGCCGCCGCCGCACAAGTGCCTTTAATTCAATTCCCCCGAAAAGCCCACCGCCCGCTGCAGCTGCAACCGCCATGTCAACTTAGGTGGATTTTTTGTAGCTATTCGAGGAACAGCTTCCAAGTGCCAGCCAGCCAGGTGCCAAGCCACAACGAAAGGAGTCAACATAACACACCTGCCCAGCCAGCCTAGCGAGTCTCAGGTAAAAGCGTTGGAAAGTCCGAAGTGGGAAAAGCGGGCGGGGATTCCCACAGCAAATTTGACTATGTGCCTTGTCCAGCAATGTGCGTGTGTGCCAGTGTGTGTGTTCAGTAATTTTTTTTTGTGTTTGTTTTTTTTTTTTCCTAATTTTATTAACGACATGTAAATTAAATCAAATCTGCGCCATCCGACGGCTCTTTGCCTTTCGCTTAGGGTTGTCGAAAATATTTACAGAAAATGTCGGGAATAAATGTTATATATAAAATAATCATTATAAAATTCAAGTAAAATATAATAAATAGTCTTGGAGTAATGCCACTAAAGTGAAAAGAAAAATCTAGTTAAAATATGTAACTGAAGCCATAGAAAAAAACTGGAAATACATTGAAATTGGCGTTATTTTAGATCCCATATTAATGCTCTTCTTACTAAGAAACCATAGAAATTGGCATAATTTTTACTATAAATATCTGAAAATTTAAAAATATATAACAATTAATAGATGTTATATTATTTAAAATATGAAAGCTTTCCAAAAATCCATATTTAAATCTAGATAACTATAACTGACTTACCAAAACAATATAATTATGGATATTTTTTACGTTTTTCTTAAAAATAACATTGTTAAATATTTGAAAATGTATTGAAAATAATTTAGAAGTCAAATTGAAAAGACACATAAACTCAAAGAAAGTTTGAATTTTGTTCAAGATTAAATTCAGAATTACTTGCCAGTAGAATTCCAATATAAACCCATAATAAAACAAGATTTTTTTTTGTACCTTTAAACTGGTAAATATTAATTATATTAAAGGGGGTTTCCTAGCTCTGTCTGTGTTTATTTTGCAACTTTAATTTGCATTTTTACCATTTAAGTCAGGTCAGTTTATTAACCCAAAGCAGGCTCAGCTTTAGCCGCGTTTCTGGAAGCCCTGACAATACTGCTTTCAGTGGACATTTCGCGAACCATTTCCCAAACCATTTGTCAAGCCGAATTAATTATAATTATGGCCTGAATCAATTTACACAAATCGCATTTAATTTATTCTAAATTCGCTTGTTTTTGCATTTTTTGTTTTGTTTTTTTTTTTTTTGTCGAATGAGATGAGTCTCTTTTTTCGCTGTTGTTTTGATTGTCCAAATTGTTGGCTCGTTTATCATTATTTTGATCGCCAACTTCTCGGGCTTTTTATACATATATATTTTTTTTTATCAGTTTTTTTTTTAAGTGTTTTTTTTCATCAAGTTTTGTTTTGCTGGTCTGCTTCTGCGTCTGTTTTTTTCTCTCTGTTTTCTCTATTTTTCGATGGCAGCTTCTGCTTTGCCGGAACTTCCGCAGCTGCACTGAGAGAAATTATTATTCATAGATCTAATGTATATTGAGTAACAAGCAAAATAATGATTTGTTTTTCTATACTTTTTATTTTTTCAAGTGTGCAAACCGAGCTTGTGCGTGTCTCTGTTTAGTAAACTATTTTTAGCGGTTAATTTTACCATTGAATTGTGCATAAATAAAACCAAACAAGAAACGTTTTTCTTTCTTCTGTTACTATTATTATTTTGATTTTTCTTTATTTTTTTTTTTTTTTGGTTCTGTGATTTTGCCAGCTAATTGTATTTAATTATTCCCAATTTAGTCAGGGACTAAGGCCGAACTTTATGTCACCGGCAGACTCCGCCGCCGTGTCTTTGTATCCGTATCCGAGTAGCTGTAGCTGTAGCTGTATCTGTGGCTGTATCTCTAACTGTATCTGTGTATCTGTAGTGCCACATTGTACTATATCTGTCGTAGACATGCAATTAATAACGTAAATGGGTAATTTGGGGCGCCAACCGTTCGTTCGATACGCTTGTGTGAAAAGTTTTGTCAACTTGCCGCCGGAAATGAGCGAAGCAGTAGCCCTCCCTCCCAAAAAAAAAAATTAAAAGCAAGATTAGAAAATTAAATAATAGCACAATAATGTTGACAAAATAAAAAAGTAAAAAAAAAAAAATAATAATAATAATGGGCACTCGCCAATACTCGCTAATAATTGCTGTAATTCAGTCTGCCTGAGGCTTTATCTTTATCCGCCGTGAATCATATCGTGGGAAGACACTAACGGTTAAGTGCAGAGAGAGAAATTTAAGGAGAATATTGTGTTTTCTATTAGTTTTGAATTTAAAGGTAATGATTAACAGTTGAAATACCTCTTAAATTTCTGCATTTACTTGATTAATGATCTCTAAATAATGTTTATATCAACATGCAATCAATTATTTGGCTAAAATTTCCCCTAAAAAAACTAGCTATGACTATGAAATATGTATAATCACTTCCTGGAGTTGCACATGTCCAGGGCCATCGACTCTTGGCTAGTTAATATGCCGCTCAGCCAAATGCAGAGCCATCAATAACAGTACCCCTGCATATATAAGTGGCATATAGTATATATATACAGCTCGACGTGACCGATCGGCGGCCAAAATGACCTCAAATCGGGCCAGTAGCACCTATTTTACCTATTTTTTTTCCAACTCTTACACCTTTACAATGCACGTACCCATGATTATGGGTTCATTATGTTTTTCTCAATGTAAGAATCATGATTCAATGTCAAGAGCTCTTGGGCTAAGATTTACAGTCTCAGCAAAAATAGTAATTGCTTAATTTTTTGCAAAGCAAACGGATCTTAGTTTCGGTTACACTGCCAATAAAAATGGAAAAAAATATTACAATTAAATTGAATAAGTAGAAATTAACAATTTTCTTTATATTTATAGAATATAATAAACATAAAATAGTTGAACAAGTACTAGATCACATAGTCATAGGTATATATATAAGGGCATATATATTCTCCTGTCTCGATTCTTAAATGCTCAACTGCCGCAATTAAAGGCAATTGAGGCAAAAGCAGACGAGATTTGTCGCTTTTGCTTGAGATAATTAACTATTTAAGAGCTAAAGCCACAGTGAAGATCCCCAAAAAAAATGAGATAACCAGTAAATTTGGCACAACCTGCTCAAAAATAATCAAAAAACCCCTGACGACAGGTGTGTGTGTGGGTAATTAGAGTGTATTGTTTTTTTTTGTTTTTTGTTATTATTCGCGGAATTTGATCGTTACTTTTGGGTTCCACTCTGGCCAGCCCAAGTGGGTGGACTTTGTCCGTCGCTTTCTATGCGAGTTTTGGCCAGTGGAATCGACTGCGTCATCGCCAGGCGGAAGTTGGGGATTAAAACGGTCACTGATGCACTTTATGGGTCGCTGGGGCTTCGCCTAGGCGAGTGTGTGCGAGTGTGTGAGCACCTGTCAAGGTCAATTAACTTTGCCTAATTTTAGTTAATTTGAATTACTCGCAGGGTATACAAAGGTATATTGTATTCGGTGGCCAGTTGGCGATAGCGAAGGTGAAAAAACTCAAATTAATCGATACTGTATCGATAATTCTGATATTGGGTTTATTTTAAAATTAAATCTAATAGTTTTCGATATTTGATATTTGATATATAAATCCGAATTTTTAAATATTAAAAAAATGTGTTTGGAAAAAATCAAATTAATCGATACTGTATCGATAAATCTAATCTGATATATTTTAAAATTAAATCTAATAGTTTTCGATATTTGATATTTGATAAAAAATGTCGATATATAAATCCGAAATGTTAAATATTAAAAAAATGTGTATGTAAAATTTTATACATAACATCGAACGTTAAGAAATGTATTAAAAGATTTTTTTTTTAATCAGTTATGCGTGAATGGGGCACTTATTATTATGTTCCTAGATAAAATTAGGAAAATTTTTACCTAAACACATTAAGGTAAATATTCTGAGAGACAATCGCAAAGTCAACACAAACAACAAAGCATCGGCCAAGACCCTGTATTTAATAGTCCAAAGATTAATTATTTCCCATTGAAGTAAGCTATCTGTCTGCCAAATATTTAACCATGTACAGTTCTGTGTCTACATTTAGTAAATATTCTTAAATATCTGTATAATGTAAGGGCAAAAATCCACAGCCGCAATCGTCATTGTTCTGTAAATTTGAAGACGCGTCGGGGCATCGACAATTCGCCAAGATAAGGTTAATGCGCTTGGCGAATGGTTAAATGTTTAAATGGTTGAAGGGAGGGAGGGGTGGATGGATGGATGGATGGATGGAGGTGTGGAATGGCACATGCCTTAAGCCAAAATGTGGCAACAATTGTGTAAACACAACGAAACAAATCGACAAATGCACTTGGCAAAACAATTAAAAGCTACATAGTACAACGCAATCGAGTGGAAACCCGAATGAAAAATGAAAACTTCGTTGCCGTTGTCTGGGATTTCCAAAGCCCCCCCATCCCTAGTGCCCTAAGTGATCGGAGTTCCACTAATTACACAGCGTGTATATCATGACATATAGAACACTGATTCCGTCGTCTCATTAGGGGTCTACAAGCGGATGCTGGGGCGGGGGAATCCCGACAGCTTTCCAACCGATAACGCCAGCAATAACCTTATCGATAACACAACAGAGCTTCGACCGTTGTGTTTCAAAAGAGAAGAAAGGGAAAACCCACAAGGTTTTACTGTAGATTAATATATTTCCCCCCCGTCACAGATCCTGGAAGGATGTCACCCAAGGACGGCAGCCTGGGCGATGCCAAATTTGGCAAATACACGGTCAACCATGCTCCGCCTCCCGCAGTGACCACAGAGCCACCAGCCGCCAATCCGGACCAGAATCAGAATCAGCTCCAGAACCAAAATCAGGACAAGAACAAGGCCCAGGATGGCGCTAAGGAGAAGGAGTGCTCCGTGACCAAGCGTACCTGGCGTGAGAAGATCCGTCTGGTGGCTAACAACATCACCGTGGAGCCCATCCTGGCCGCCTACATCATGCCCAGCGTGCTCTCCAACCTGGCCACCCAGAACCTCAACCTGGAGAAGGCCTGTCGCGTGAACATGGCCTACGGAGACGAAGTGTGCGATGCCCTCACCCGCCGCCAGACTGCCAACTACACACTGTAAGGATATTGGAATATATATTCTCCTCCGTAGGATGATCTTCATTTTATACTTCTACCCACAGAGAGGAGGAAACCATACAGCAGATGGTGGCCAGGATGGCCGCCTGGAAGACGGTGATCCAGAGTCTGTTTCCCTGCTTGCTGATCCTGTTCTGGGGCTCTTGGAGCGATCGTCATCGCCGGCGGAAGCCCTGCATTCTCATCCCAGTGGTGGGTGAGTTCCTGGGCGTGGTTGGCCTCATGCTTTGCGTGTACTTTGAGCAGGCCCCCATGGAGGCCGCCGCTCTGACAGAGGCCATCTTTCCCTCGCTCAGCGGCGGCTGGTTCACCATGCTGATGGGCGTCTTCAGCTATATAGCGGACATAACCACCGAGGAGGAGCGAACCCTAAGGATTGGCATACTCAATGTGTGCTTCTCGGTGGGCGTGCCCATAGGCATGGCCTTCAGCGGAGTCCTGCTCAAGTGAGTCCTCCAAAAGGAGCTTTATCTGCAAAAGATAAAAACGCATTAATCCTTGCAGGCAAATTGGTTTCTATGGCGTCTTCTCGATATCGGCTGCCTTCTATGTGATTGCCTTTGTGTATGGCTTCTTCTTTCTGGAGGAGCCGGTGGCCAGGCCGGAGAAGAGTCCCGAGCAAAAGAGCCTGCTGGCGGACTTCTTTGACAAGGAGCATGTGGTGCAGACATTCCGTGTGGCCTTCCAGCGGGGCGAGAATCAGCGTCGCAAGCGTGTCATCCTCCTGATGATCGTGGTGATGGTGATCATTGGCCCGCTGCACGGCGAGATGGCTGTGACGTACCTGTTCACCCGCTTCCGCTTCAACTGGTCGGAGGTGGAGTTCAGCTTCTTCTCCACCTATGCCATGTTCACTGGCCTGATTGGGGTCATCTTCTGTGTGGGCGTGCTCTCGCACAAGCTGAACATTGACGATGCCCTGGTGGGTGTGCTGTCCAGCACCTCGAAGATCCTCTCCTCCTTTGTCTACGCCTTTGCCACGCTGCCCTGGCACATGTATCTGGGCGGTCTGGTGGAGATCTTCAATGGCACCGCCTTCATAGCCATGCGCTCGATAGCCACCAAGCTGGTCTCCAAGGATGAGCTGGGCAAGGTGAACTCCTTGTTTGGCGTGGCGGAGGCCCTCATGCCCATGGTCTTTGCCCCCATGTATACGACGCTGTATGCGGCCACGCTGCGTGTCCTGCCAGGTGCCTTCTTCCTGCTGGGCGGCGGCCTCACCATGTTCTCTGTGATTATATTCCTGTGAGTGTGTTGAGTGGCTTCGCCTTGAAGGGATTTCTTTATGTTGATCTTGATTCTTGCCAGGTGGATGTACCGCTTCCAGGTGAGGCAGCGGGGGAAACTCACGCGCACGGATGCAGAGCGGGCCTCTGTCAAGGATCCCAATAGCAACATCAATGCCATTGAAGCCTTGGCTTTGGCCAGCGAGGCCAAGGGCCAGATGAACGGCATTGTGGCCAATGTGATACACGAGTCCCTGGAGCATGCCAGCGCCGAGCCGACTAGGTTGGAGCCTGTAACTGTTGCCTCTACCGAAGGTGGCATTGAGAATCCCGGCTATGTACAGGAGGTGGCCAAGGACAAAGCCTAGGCGGCCAGGAGCCTGACCCTTAAACCCCCTTGTACATACACATGCTTCGCGGAATAAACGAAGGCAGGACAGGAGCTGGACAGGATCTCTCTCTCTGACCTCCAATAATGTTGTTAGGAAAATATATATAACAAAATTACAAAATTAAGCAGAAATTAATTAGAGGTTGAAAATAGTTTCCTTTTTGGTTTCCAGAAGAGAGAGCCAATCCCCAGATAGTGTCACAGCCCGAGTGCTTCTCCCGTTCCTGCCCCCGACTCCTCCATTCCCCCCATCCACCTAACCAATGTGTACAATTACAAATATTATTCTTCTCTTTTTTTTTTTTTATTTAGCCTTAAGACCTACATGTATTTTTTTGTTATCTTAATACGATTTGTTATTTTTATAATTACCCTTTGCCCGTTTCCTTTCTCTTGTGTTTTTTTTTTTTGTGCCTAGTCCTTAAGCGATCCTTAGAAGTATTGAATAAAAGTGTGTAAAATCGTCCTGGCTATTGAACACCGTAATCAGCGTGGCTGGCAAACAATTACATACACAAATGAACAGCCGAGTGGATACAGAGTGGAGGTGGAGAGTGGGCCTATCGCTTGCTTCCTGCACACACGCACGTGGGTCGGCATCCGGACAGGACGCAGGATATAGGCGGGCGGACATGGGGCATGGCACTCGGGCTGAACAATTGGTTTGCTCATGTCGCTGATAATTGTCGACTGCGTTGCACAAAACGGATGCGTTTTGTTGTCGTCCGTTATTGTCGACATTGTTGTCCTTTTTGCGGTGGCCCCGGTGGCAAAGGATGCGAGTGTATCAACGGGCGAGATAAGTTCGGAATCGCCAGGACCTGGCGTGTGGGTCAGACCCGAAATTTCACAGGGAACGTGGGGTCAAAAAAGGCAAAGCCTAGATCTAATTGATGTGGAAACTTACACCCCTTTATTGCTAGCTATTTTTATACTCTATGATTGGGATTTTTTTAAAAATTTGGCTTGGGAAATAAATATTAAATAATATTTAAAATTCTTGAAGGAAATGAATTTTAAATGGTAGTTAAGCTCTTCCCAAAGGTTTCAACTATCAAATATTATCTAAAAACATAAATATACATTTTTATAAATAAGTAAATAAAATAATGTATCGATTTAGTTTAAAAAATTGATAAATATTGCATTAATTTAGTATTTTTTTAAATATTTGAAGTAGTTTTAAATTTTTATTTTACACTGGCATACTTTTAGGCATATTTCTTAATATTTTATCCTATTAATTATAAGAAATTAAGTTTTATTTTCTCTATAAATTTATTGATTTTAAAGCGTATTTCCAAGTCGCTGCCATTGCCTTTGCCATTTGCCATGTGCCATTTGGCCATCTTATTGCTGGTCCCTGCAATATTTGGGCGACTGCATTTGTGGCACGTATTGCACTTGACAGGACGGCGGACGGTAGACAGTGGGCGGGGGGCGTGGCTGTGGCAGCGCTTAACTGCGACTGGCATCAGCATTTAGCAGCGGCTGCGGCATCAGCATCGCCAATGTCTCGCCGCTGCCTTTAATTACTTTTTCGATATTGACTGCGCGCGGTTTCCCAAAAAAAAAAAAGAAATCACAAAAAAATACGCCCACGTGGGACACGCCCACAGCCTCTCTCGCTCTTTCTCTTTCCTTGATCGCCAATTTCAAATCAAGCCATAACCCTACACAGCCTACAGTGGTGCTTAAAATAATAGAACCAGGAATAATAATTAACCAAAAAAATAATGATAAAAATGCTGTAACACCTTATAAAATTTTTGATAAAATGTTAAAAATGTTTTTTTCCTTCAATCTTAGCTAATTCGACTCGGCTTTTGATGTTTATTAACAATATATATGATTTATGGGAAAGGATATACAAATGTTTAGATTTTCATTTACCCAAATTTTGTAGAGCTATTATTGTACCCTCGACTGTTCCCAGAGATATTCCCTTTTAATTTTCTGCTCTTGCGCTGGCAACTTGTTGCTGGCCAAGAGGAACGCAACGCCAGCTAGCAACATGTTGCTGAGCGTAGAGCGCGTGGTGAGTTTCTCATTTGAAAAACTGGCTTATTGAAATTTGATATTGCCTTTATTTATAGTTACTGCTGGCCGTTGTTCAAGAGACCTGGCCAAGATGAATTTCTGACCCATAAATAATTGGAGTGAACAATGCCGAGCGCAACGAATTCGAACTCGCAGAGGGCACACACAACATGGCCATAAATCTGGAGCGGGCTGCATTTAATCTGGCTTAAGCACGCATTTTCTTGACAATTTCACAGTAAACTGTTCACTTAACATGTCCCCAAGAGCTTGTTTCCGCTTCGATCCGCTGTGTTTCGGGGAAAACGAACTGGCAGAGAGCACTGGCACTGGCCATAATTAATACATGATTCGGTGAATAAATCAAACGAATGCCAGCGGTAAATCAAGCTCAAATGCAAGCTCCAAGACCCCGCTGGTCACCGGAATGAACTCCGGCATGGCCAGATCTTCTAAGGCATCAAACGAGTTAATTAGGCGTAAGCTGTCCCAAAAAAATAAATAAATTCAAGCAACTGTAGCCAGTAGCGAATGGGGAGATACCCTTTAATATTTTCCCAAGTAATTTACGTCTGAAAATCCCCTAAGGGTTGCCCTTAATTCCGAAATCCCCATTTAAATATGAGAAATACATTTCCGCAATGGAATACTAGGGAGAATGGAATCCCTGAGCCAAAGAACCTCATGGAATGCCTTTCTGGACAGGCAAAAGTCAAGCGATTTGACCGTTAAATTCCCGCAAAGGGGCGAGTACTCCAAAGGGGGTGGCCATGCTATACGAGTGGGTGGGTGTGGAAGTGGGAGTAAGTGGTCTCACCCCACCTAAATACACACACACATAGAAACGAAAAGTCAGACACACATGTCAGTAAGCCTATTTTGTCTCTTGACCTCATTCCTCGTCTGGGCTTTCACTTTCCCCGAGAGCGTTGGCTGCCGTTTCTTTGCTGTTTCCGCTTCCGCCTGGCCAACTCCGGACTCTGGAGTCCCGAGTCCAACTTCCGAGTCCAACTCCGATGGCAAATGCTAAGTAGTTTCGCTTTTAGTGCAAAACACTTGCTGCTGCCTCCGCCTCTAGCACACTTTTCCACATCCACATCCCACATCCACATCCGCATCCAGTCCCATTCCCAGTCGCAGTCCCTTGTTTTCCTTGTCGCCACTTCACATTTGTTTGACTTTGATATTTGCCACACTCGAGGGTGGAAAGGTTTTATTTTGTTTGGCAATGGAGAGGGGGAGGCGGAGGGAGAGGCAGCGGCAGCCTGTGTATGCTGGCAATTTCCTCAAGAGGATTCTCGTTGGGAAAGCTTCGGCGAATGGATGGACAGACGACGCACTGCCCTAATCAATGGAATTGGCCCCTGACCGGGGATCAGATCGAACCAAACTCCAACCTCCCCGCTGCGGGAGGTCATCAAAGGAATATATACAGCCCCAGAGGCTCATCCATCCCACGGGGGCTGCGACTATGGCAACACCCGGAATGCAAAGTCAACTCTGGAGCGGAGCTGCTTATTTACCGTCGTCTACCGAGTCAATGTTGAACTTGACGTTGCACTCGCAGCGGCACAGCTGCCATACACTGCAAGAAAAATGTTGATACTCGAAAGGGAAAAATTACTAGGCACTGAAAGTTATTATTTAGGGTATTATAATTTTAGTCAGTCTGGATATATATAAATAAATAAAAGAATATATAAATAATTAAAAAAATAATGAATAAATAATTAATTTAGAAAAAAGAATTACTTGCTTGACACTACAATTCCCAACTATTTTTAACATCTTCTGAGTGGTAACCCAGCTGAATGTTGAGGTAGTGTGGTTAGTGGTACTTGTTTATTTGTTCTTTGAGAGAGACTTGGAAAAAATGAGCAGATATCACCGGAGAGAGCTTAAGATCAGAGGAAAATCAAGGAGATTGATCAATCAGAGGAGAACCCTAGACAAATGTGAGTACACAAAATATATATTTCTTAACTTAAGGATCTCACTAATATTAACAATATACAATGTTTGAATGAGAAACTAATTTTAGCAATAAAAAATAGTAAAACTTAAAGTTAAGGCGATAAGTTTCAAGTAAAGATAATGGCTAAATTGATTCGGCTGCTGAATTTTAACCCTTTCCAAATTGAAAACAATTTTTTATTGGTTTAGTTATTACATTTTTAAGCTTAAATAATGTATGATAAAAGTTTGCATTTGGTTTATAAGGATTTAGCTATCAAATATTGTAATGAGTTAATTAAAGATTTAAAGATTACACATTTCTCACAGTGCATCGATGCACTGAATGCGGGCAATTAAGTCGAACTACTGCAGCAGGAAGTCATTGTCTACTCCAGCTACAGCTACTCCTTCACGCTTCCCATCCTCGGTGGGCAAGTCAATTGGTTGCCACCACAACATTAATGTGGCCCTGAGCCTCCCCCTCACTGGGACCGGGACCGGGACCGGGCTTAAGTAAATATTTGGCCTACGTGCCTATTACGTGATTTTCCGATAGTCTCCCATCGATGTTGATGAAGACGGCAGCCGGGGGCTGGAGCTGGAGCTGGGGATGATGATGTTGATGGCGATGCTGATGGGACGGTGCACTTGAGAATGGGACGGTGCATCGCCTGGGTCCCGGCCACTCGAGTGGAAGACGTCGTGGCATGCCTCAGTGCCACCGTGGAAGATCTGTAGAAATCTTCCGCTGATTCTTTTGTATTCGGTTCGTTGAGCTCGGCATATGGGACCAGAGATCGATGGGAATCGAGTTCCTCCAAGTCGCAAGTGACATTCTCACCACGTTTGTCACGACCCTGTCTGTCCCTGTGAATTGTGTTTAAAATATACCCGACAAGAAAAATAGAAGATAATAACCTTGAAATATATAAAAAATAAAAGCTTTTTCCCCAAGGAAAATAAACTGTGATAATGGCCAAAGTTTTGGTCGGAATTTCCATTCAAATTGTTTGCCTTCTTCCCTCTTGGCATTCGCATTGTAATTTTCTAATTTGTTGATTTAATATTTCCTGCAAATGAAAATGCCTATTTAATATCCTGTCAGGAACAGACCAGGACACACTGGAAACTGCAAACATTTTGTGGTAAGCGACGAAGGCACGAAATAATACAAATAATACATCTGTATGCCACGTTTGTTTTTTTTTTTCTTTTTTGTATTTTGTTCATTAACTCGATGGGGCTCTGTGGCGGAGTCAAGAGGAGCTCCAGGAACAAGGATATGTTCTGTCTGTCTCTCGGTCCTGCTCCCCCTTCCCCTTTTGGCCGAAACATCGCTTATATAGAAAACTTTATGCTTCGTTAAAAATGATGTACAAATCAAATGCCAGAAGCAATTTCCCAGCAACAACTAAAGCAAAAACACCGGCAACCAAAGCAGCTCTGGCAAGCCACAACAATGCGGGGGAAAACAGAGGGGTACAGGCCAAGACACACACACACACGAACAGAGGGGCAGTTACACAAAGAGAAAAGAAAAATATAATATTAAGCATAACGTAAAGAAATATTTGAGAGCTCTCTTGTATTGTCTTGGGAAAAGCTGTACCTCAACTTGGCCACTTAACTTGGCTAGTTATTCATCGAGACAACATTAAAATTCACAAAAAGCTATAATTTGCAACTGTAAACTTGGCAAATATATATAAATACTGAGTTTTGGGCCTGCGAAATTACTTTCAGTGGAGGGGGAGGAATGTTTTGTATGTGTTTTAGGGGGCGGGCGGGCCAAAAAGCTTGCGAAAGGCAATGAGCAAAAATAAATAAATCATTTAAATGAAAGAAATTACACACACATACGCACACACAATAGAGGTGGGGTAAAGGGGAGGGGGGTCCAGTCACCCATAAGGCTCATTAGAAATACATAGAAGCAACCGCAACAGCAGCAACAGCCAGAGACGAGGGGAAATAACAAATATTCTAGCAAACATTCGAAAGCAGCAAACCGACAAATTTTTTGGAAAATGAATTGAGAATTTAATACAAACGCAAATAAATAAATATGCCAGGGGATTGGGGGATATGGATTGGGAATTGGTATCGACAGGGAGTATATGTTATGCCATAAATATCCCTCAAGTGTGCCTATCTCTCAGGTGAGCTGGTCTCTAACTAATAATATATAATAGAAAAATATACTGAAATGAAAAATATATAATACCTAAACAAATTTATATAAACTACTTATATAAAATAAAAATATTCATATTTATAAATTGCTTTACGATATTACAAAATAGTAATATTTATAAATTGCTTTACGATATTACAAAATATTAATATTTTTAAATTGCCTTACGATATTACAAAATATTAATATTTATAAATATTTACGATATTACAAAATATTAATATTTATAAATTGCTTTACGATATTACAAAATATTAATATTTATAAATTGCTTTATAAAGTAGATACCAAGGCATTCTTAAAGGTCTAAGTTACCTCCATTTAAGATGAGTTACCCATTCTGAGACATCAAAGACCCATCTTCATACAGGTTTCCATGCGGTTTCTTCCATGAATAAGTATGAGTAAATGCAAAATGGTTTGATTTGTGTTTTGTCTGGCATTTTATGATGTACAACATGACCAACTCCGGACAGGAATATGGTTCGAGTTTCAGTAGAATAACTACCATTAAAAAGGTAACTTTAAAAATACTAGAAAAATGTGAAAATTCAAAGGGGAAAAATTTAAAAAAGAACATGAAACTTATGTCAAACATTTCATTAAAATATTTGTAAAACAATAGAACTTATATTATAATTTATAAGATGTTTTATTATTAATTAAAATATTATTTAAATTGTATATATTATTACCCTAAATTTAAATATTTCCCCTGCAATAACGCCTGCTCTCATCTCATTTTACCCGCTTTCATCGACTCCCGAAAAAGAAAAGCCTTTGCTTAGGCATTTTCCTTGCTCAGTTTTATTTTGTAGCTTGTAAAATATATATACATCGCGATCGTGAGTAATTTGGCAAAGCCTAGTCGCCGCTGACACGCCCCCCTCAACGTCCAGCTATAAGCATGGCCATCAACTGGTCCATCGGGCCAGTTCTATAATGTTTGTAATGATCAGGTGCTGGCCACTTCCATTTACGCCCGGCCAACATTTGGGGCGTCATAATTACACCTTACGTTTTTATGCGCTTTTTTCGGTGCACTTTAAGAAATTTTGGAATATTTTTTTAATGGTTTAATATAAGTTAGCAATAGACCTGACTGACAAGTCTGTAAATTTCTCTGCCCTTCCTCTGCCACAACAAATTGTAAATTTCTAGCTAAATCTTAAACTTAGACATCTAGTTTATTTTGTGGAGTGCACCTTAACCCGGGAGCTATCGTCAAGCGGAGGAGCTGCTGGACAGGAGTTGGAGCTGGAGCTGTTGCTCACTTTCCTGGCTGGGGGAGAGCTCCCGGCGAAGTGAAATCGCGCTCGACTGGAAAGTATTCCTCGACAGCTAGGCCAGTAAGCAAATAAAATTAAAATTCCATTACGGGCATCAGGAGTCATCACCGAAATCACCGAAATGAACCCAAATCAGGGAGGGAAAAACAACGAAAACAAATCCGGAGCAGGTCAGAAAAAAACAAGGAGAAGTCCTCATCACATGTGCGGCCTGGCATAAATATTTATAAACAATGCACGACGGAAAGCCAAAAGCGGCGGGCAACAACAAATCCGTTATAAATAAAACATAACGAGCAGATTTCCAGCTCCGAATCCACTTGAAACGCTGGGACTCGGACTCGGACTCGGACTCGAGCTCTGAGGAGGCGAAGGAGGAGGAGGCGGAGGGGCTCCGGGGCACCGAAGAAATGTGAGCCGACGACACGATGTCGAAAAAAATGTCAAAAACAATAAATCAAAAGGCGGCAAGCAGACCAGAAGAAGTACACGGGAAAATATTTAATATCCCTTAAATATGTTATTAAAAGACTGCAAGCCAGAATATATTAAGGTTCCATCTACTATTGTTAGTTATTTGTAGTCTTTTTGTTTACAAAATCAGTTAACCAGCACTCGATATAAAAAGACTAAAAGGTGGTTGAACTCCAAAACAAAATCCATTTCCCCATTTCCCCTTTTGTGTTTTGTTTATTCTTTTCTTTTTAATATTTATATTATTTATTATCTTGAATTGTTGATTTTAATATTAATTTTCCCAGTGACTTCCAGTGGGGGAATGGTGCAGTTAGAGGTGAAGTCCATTTGAACGGAAGCTTCGTTGCAAAAACCCTGGAAAAGATCTCTCTCTCTCGGCACGTTCCCCTTGTGCACTTAGAGAATTTGGTACAAAGTTCAACATAAAATTAAAATATATAAATTGTATCAAGCATAAAATAAAAATTGTATATCTTATACCGCAAAATATTAATTTCTATGAATTTTTATAAAATGTAAATCTTATATTTTTTCATTTATATTTTCCTTGTTTTATATATATTTTCACAGTGTACCTTTTAAGCTGCTCTTTACAAATTACTGGCCAGCGGGCGTCCGATAAAGTGGGTTCAGGGAGGTGGGAGCTGGGAGTTGGGTGGCTGGGACATGCCGCTGGGCAAGCTCGCGGCATTAAAGATTTCTGCTTCCCAGGAAGCACTGCCGCGGGCGGCGAGGAGCAGGCGGAGGCACAAATCGGTTGCGCAGGCGTCTCAGTGTCTTCTCCGTCGCGACGGCACAGCTAACCCGCTCTCACGCACTCAGGCTGCATCGCTCGGTCCTTGTCTGTCTGCGTTTAACAGTTGTGAATGGAAATGGAAACGAATTCATGACAGCGGAAGTTTTAAGATCGAAAAAAGGAGGGTAGGGGATCGAAGGGCTTTAGCTATATATACAACTGGAGAAATCTGTAGAAATATAGGGCTACCGAGACCCTAATACTACTTAAATAAAAACACATAGTTTTTACAAATTAACTATAACTGGCGCTCTCTTAGTGTTTAATGGGTAAACACGGTGTGAAATTTATTTCCTTATCTATTAGTTCCTTTGTCAACATTGCAGAATTGAGGGCAACAATGAAGCCAACTAAAGAGAGCAAGCAGCATATGTTGCCTGGGAAATAAATGTTGCGGCAACAAGAGCATCTGGCAACATAAGTATAAGCAGTACATTTCACTGAACCAAAAGCTTTATATTTATTGAACATTTCTTCACATTAAATACACACTCTTAATAATTTATAAATTTTAAATGGATTTATTCAAAGCATTTCCCGATTTTTAAAAATTTGTATTTCTTAAAATGATCAAGTTTGGTAATTTAATACACAATAATGCAAACTAGTGAATAATAATAAAATACAAAATATACAACGAAAACTTTGTTGAGTGATATTATCCTGTAAATAAATTATAATGATTTATACAGGTTACGAAATAAGCTCTAGTTTCTTGTACCATTCCCTTCCCTACCTAAAACGGCCTTTTGATTATTATTCCTTACTATTCTTGAGAAAGTAAAATAGCTTGTCTTAAAAAATAATACATAAAAAATGATTTTGTAGTTTTATGTAGACATATCAAAAATTATATTAAATTATTGAATGAAACCCAATAGGCCATAGGCAGCAAGCACATGTTGCTTGCGACGTAGAAGAGAGCTAGCAACATATGCTGCCGACTGGGCAGCAACATACATTAGCAGCATCTCACAGCGCACAGTGGGCAAACTAATAAAATCAACGGATTGATTCATTATTTAAACATATCAGTAAAAAAAATAATTATTTAAGACGCAATTTATAGGGCTTATATTAATCAGGTTATTATTATATTAGACAGAAGTTTGCAAAACAGTGAAGGAGGAGTTATTTCCGATCTTACAAATCATATATATATATATTCTTGGTCTGTATTAAAACCTTTTAAATTTTATTTGCTGCACCAAAATGTTCGCATATTGACTTAAAGTAAAATAGTAATATAAATTAAGCATACTAATAGGTTTAAAAAGATTTAGTTGTCATAATTAATATCTTCGCATGAAATAATTGCTCTCGCAACCCCACTGTGCAGCAGCAGCAGCCAGCAACATGGCATCATTTAGCATCACGCTCTTGGCTGTCAGTACGAAACAAACGTTTCCCAGGTGAACAACAACAAGGCGGAAACGCGGAGTCCGAGCCATTCCGAGCGAGAACGAACAAACCCGAGCCCCAACCCGAACCCGAGGCGCGTCGTGTCTTTTTGTTGCTTTTTGTTCGAGTGCGAGTGAGAGTGCAACATGCCGAGGTGAAACTGAAACCGAAACCGAGTCGGAAGTCGGAACAGACTCCAGAACGGAGAGCCAGGACACTTTTGGGCCAAGTTGGCGCGAGGACGTCGCCGCTGCGAACAGAACCACGCTGGCCGTTGACCGAGTGGCAACGCTGCCCGGAGAATCCACAACCGAGACATAGAATTGAGAATTGGCAGTTGGAGAATTAGGGAATCCAGAACCTGAGCCAGGGACGGAGCAGCTGTTGCATGCCGTGACAGACTCAGTGACGCCGCCGTCGCTGCTGCTGTCGACGTCGTGAGTGCCGTGTCGCGCCGTCGTCGCCGCGTCTTTATTTTTGTTGTTGTTTGTTTTGGTGACCGCGATCGCGAACAAAAAAGAACTACGAACAGAGAGAAAGAGAGTGAGAACAATAATAATACACAGAGAGTGGAGTGGAGTGCGAGGTATCGCGTATTCGAGCCAATGTACGTAACGTTCGCCAGTACTCCCCTAAGTCCTGATATTCCAAAGTTTCATTCGAGTTTAAACTTGATTATGGCGCCCCATTGTGCACAAAAAATTAGGGAATTACTCAAACCACTAACTCACAAAGGAGTTTCACCTATGGAGAGGCCTCCTAACCCTTTATGTTTTTAATTGAATGTTAAAGTCATTAAAATTATACTCATTTTTATGGGAAACTAAGTGAAACTTCCTTAATAATTTAAATTATGCCTTAAATATAACTCTTAAAGAAAAAATGAATGACTAAAATGGTTAAACTTTTAAAAGCTCAAATAATAATTTATTTTTTAAAAGAATTGTCATTCCAGAAGTTGGGATCTATGTTATGCATTTTATGTGTAAATTAGAGGTGTTTTAAAAAAAAGTTTTTGGAGCAAATAGAAATACACATTATTTTGATCTAAATGAATTATTCAATTTAAATAAATTTGGTAATAATATAAGCTGATTTTTAAGAATTATTAATATTTATTTATCTTAGACAATTTAAAAAAGGTACAAACATAATATAATTAAATTGCTTTGAAATTTAATTCAACAATTTAAATAAAGGTAAAACAAGTCGTAAATATATGTGACATCTAGATTTACATTACAAATTAAGCATTTTAAATTCTAATTTTTTTAAAATGCCAAATTTGTGAATGTGGTTTGTGGTTTTTGATGCCCAAAATCAGACTGGAAATTAAATGAAACATGGAATATGGAGAGGTTTACGGCGGTCACTTGACCTCTTCGTCTCATCATCCCAAACATTCCTTCTCCCAATCAGGGTTGAGTCTGGCAGCATGAGGAGCCTAATCCTGCCACTGATACTGGCGCTGGCCGCCGTTGGACCCGTTGCCATCTCCGCCGGCGGCATCTCGGCCAACGATCCCTGCTACTTCGAGGGCAAGCCGCGCAAGTGCCTGCCGAGCTTCGTGAATGCCGCCTACGGGAATCCGGTTCAGGCGTCAAGCGTGTGCGGTGCCCAGCAGCCGGAACGGTACTGCGAGCTGCTCCGCGACGGCAGCGCCGGCGAGTGCCGCCTCTGTGAGCCGCACCAGCGGTATGGAGCCGGAGCCTTGACTGACCTAAACAATCCCAGCAACGTGACCTGCTGGCGCTCGGGGGCGGTCAATGTGCCCCATGATCCCGACTCGGCGCCGCCGGACAACGTGACCCTGACCCTGTCGCTGGGCAAGAAGTACGAGCTGACCTACATCTCGCTCTCCTTCTGCCCGCGCTCGCCGCGCCCCGACTCCCTGGCCATCTTCAAAAGCTCGGACTTTGGCCAGACCTGGCAGCCCTTCCAGTTCTACAGCTCCCAGTGCCAAAAGTTCTACGGCCGTCCGGACCGAGCCAAGATATCCAAGTTCAACGAGCAGGAGGCTCGCTGCATCAATGCCCAGCATGATGCCGGTGCCGGCGGTGGCGGCGGAGCTGCCCAGCGATTCGCTTTTAATACGCTGGAGGGTCGACCCTCGGCCAACGATTTGGACGCCTCGCTGGTCCTGCAGGACTGGGTCACAGCCACCGACATCCGGGTGGTCTTCCATCGTCTGGAGCTGCCGCCGCAGCTGCTGAAGGCCCGCAATGCCAACAGCTTCAGCGATGAGATGGGTGGCAGCCGGGAGGCCGACGACGACGACGATCCAGACCTGGAGCTGGACGGGGAGCAGGATGAGTACGACTATAACCTGCAGGACAACGATAGTGCCGATGCCGGCTACGACGAGGAGTACGAGGAGCCCAAGAAGCACCTCGAGTTGGACGACGACCTACATCTGGACTATGCCAGCGACGGCGAGTCCACCGCCGGCAAGCGCCACTCAAAGCACAAGGGCAGCAATGCCTACGAGAAGCACTACCAGAGCAAGCTGGCGGCTACCACGTCGCCCCAGCCGCCGCCGCTGGTTAAGAGTCTGCCCGGCAAGGCCACACCCCCCACTACACCCAGTGCCAGTGCCGCCGCTGTCCCACCTCCTCTGCCCGTCTCGCAGCATTACGCCGTATCCGACTTTGCCGTCGGCGGACGCTGCAAGTGCAATGGCCATGCCTCCGAGTGTGTGGCCACTGTCGGAGCAGGAGCGGGAGCTGGGACCGACCAGGACGATGGTCAGGATGAGGACTCACCGAGCGGAGCCACGCTGGGCGGTCACTTTGGACGCATGACCATCGGGAGCAGCGGCCTGCAGCTGGGCGCCAAGCTGGCCATGACCTGTGCCTGCAAGCACAACACCGCCGGGCCCGAGTGCGAGCGCTGCAAGCCCTTCTACTTTGACCGTCCCTGGGGCAGGGCCACCGACAACGATGCCAACGAGTGCAAAAGTGAGTACGCCAAAGACCAAAGAGTCCTTCCTTCTTCTTTCTTTTGGGATTATTCATAAAGTATATATTTTTATGGAGAGATTTTAATGGGATTAATTGAGAGATTCAATCTTAAATATTTACTCTATTGTACTCACCCTTTAATGTTAACTTTAAAAGCATTCAGATTGTCCTTTATCCTTTTCAATTGACTTAATAGCTTTATTAGACAGCCTTGGTTAATCACTTTTTTGTGGGTTATTAATGATGGTCGGGTAATAATTAATGAAATCATTTGAGATAACACAAACCCAAGTACTGTCTATCTTTAGAGGAAAATTTAGAAATCGTATCCTATATTTCTTGAGCCTCAAGCATAAAGGGCTTATCTTTGACACTTGAAAAACTGTGTGATAGGGTTATCTGAAATAAGTCAACACTTAAGAAAAAATATTGAACTGATTAAGAAAATCTTGGGTATATCAAATGAAAGTTATGATTTTTTATTTTTTAAAAACTGTAGCTCAAAGTAAGCCTCCTTTCTGCAGAGTTTTATATTGAAATATCTTCCTATTCCACACATTTTCCCATATATACAGATATATTTAAAAGATGCATGTCGTAAATTAAATGAATGTCGTCTTTTGTGAAGGCGTCAGCGACGACAACGACAACGACATTTTCTGAATGAATTCGAAACCACTTTGGACCTTGGGCATTAACATGACGAACGAGGTGGCGAATCAGTATCATCTTTTCTGCTTCCATTGAACCTAAAGTGGTGCCTCCCCATCCCATCCCATCCCATCCATCCATATCCATCCTTCGAGCGACCCTCGGTCAAGACCAGAGAGTTCTTTTCATGGTCACTTGCAGTGGGACACTGCAATTGAGTGCATTTGTTGGTTCTGGCGGGGAAATGGGGAAAAGGGAAAAGGTCCCAGGCACACTGGCACGGGTATCGAGTGGCATTTTCAATTGCGAGCATTGTGTGCCTCGCCGCCGCCTGTGCCCCCTCGATGCCCCTCGATACCCTCGTTACATAGCACTCCGGATTGCCATCAACATTCTTCTCTCTTTTTGCATTTTTGGTGTTTTATTCAGCACTCGGAATGGCGCAGTTGAATGCCTCGATGCGAGACGATTGTCTGGGCCCAGAGAACCCACCATTATCCACTTGCCGAGAACGAAATACTATCTTTGGCGATAATCAAATGGCACCTAATTCACTTTAAATCGAAGCCAGGCTCGCAAGGAAGATGTACAATAATTTATGAACAAATGAAAATGGTTTTCTGTGCGTGTGTGTTCACATATTTAATGTCAAAGTTTATGCCATCTTCATCATCGTCTTCTGGTTGGCATTACTCCGATGTACCGCCTCACCTAGGCTCTGGCACGCCCCCTGTTCCGCCTCCGACGAGAGCCATAAATTACTAACGATTAACTTTTTGTGGGCCATCGACAGCGACGTTGTCGTCCTCATCCAGAATTAATCAAAGGGCCCCCCAGAAAAGCAGGAAAAAAAAAACTGAGAAGGCCTGTGCCTGGATGCAGGGGAATGGGCCAGGGAATGGGCCAGGGAATGGGTCTGGGAATGGGAATGGGAATGGGGGTCGAAGGTCAGCTTAAAGACTCAACGGAATGTCAGTTGGCACAAATTTATGGCTTATGGCGGCAGGGCAGGCCCATGACAATTGGCCCAGGGAAATGGCCTACCAACGAAAAGGATTAGCCAGAAAACAAGGGGAAATTATAGAGAAAAATTAGGTTTTCATTTTTGCAAGGATGTATTTAAAGGATGTATCTAAAAATTATGTATAATTTATTACAAAGAAATTTATTATAAAAAAAATGTTTCATATTACTTTCTTCTCCCAAGACTTTTTCTTAATGCTGGAAATCTCCATAAAAGGACACTAGATCCTGGCTAAAAATTTCCCTAAACTCTTTAACGCCCAACTGCCGGGCCCTTAATTGACCTTGAAGCCGAAACTAAGCCCAAATAAGCCGAACGTTGTTTGTCTACTTTCCGAGTAGCAACCACCCAACCAACGCCGGGCTAAAGCTTTTTCCGCCCACCGTGGGGGTAGCGAAAAATTAATTTTCTATGGCTTAAATTTGAATTAGTCCTCCGCCGGAGTACCGAATCCGAGACTCTGGACTTCATTACAAATGCAACGAAATAAACGGCGGGGATAAGGGATGAGTCTGAGCCCTGCCAAGATGAAGCGCTCGGAAAGTGATAAAAAATATTTATGTCTGGGCGAAATTCCAGCCGACGGCTGTCCCACTTCCATGCCCTACCAGCTCTTGACCACCACTTGGCTGCTGGAGCAGCAGCATCTCTCCTCCTTTAGAGATTTGCGAACACAAATAGAAACAAAGGGGGATTCGAGATTTTTTTTTTACAACGAATCTGCGAGTTCTGTGCTTGCTTCAATTTCGAAAATAATATTAAAATAGTGGTTTGTACTTTGGTGTTTCTAGTAAATAAGGAAAAATATTAATTTTTATTTTATTTTTTGAAATGCCAAAAATGTTATCTCAAATCGAATTTTTATTGGCCTTATAATCCCCTTGTCGTTGACTATAGCTCAGCAACCCCTGGAAGGCAGGGGAATTGGCAAAGAGTAAACATTGAAAGAGAGAAACGATTCATTTTGCTACCTGCTGTCCTGTCCTGTGGCTTATCTCGCGATCCCCGAGCGTTGTCCAAGCCAATCCAATACCCTCTAGGTTGGCCGGCTCCACCCGCTTCCAACTCATTGGGTCGCACATTAATATTTAGATTTGCTTTATTCGCTGACGATTTGTTTCGATTCCGTTTGCCGTTTTCCCGGTGGCAGTTGCGAGCGAGCCGAGAAATTGATCCCATTCCCGTGTCCATCCACCCGCACAGAGTGCCCTGGCACAGTGGATTGTAGAGGAAAAATAGTCAGTAAAAAATATTTGCAATAATTTGAATAAAAGGGAGAATTCTCTATTAGTTAATTGGAAAATTTTAACATCACATTGACTTTAACTACAATTTCTATTCATTTTCCAAGTCATTATTGTGGAATTATCCTTTTCAGATTTTTACCTGTGTGGCCCACTGTGCCAGCAGTGGCTCATTGGCTCACCGCTCGCGGGTCTCTGGGGTCGAGTGAAGCGCATCTAATGCGAGACATCTGTTAAATTTTTGGCAGGCTGCATTGCAGGACCAAAGGCCGAGTCCAGGGGTGGGAGTGGCATGTGGCAAGGGAAACCAACAAGCCAAGGGGACATTGTCCTGCGTCCTGCGTCCCTCATTGAGATGCCGCTTTCTTTATTACATTTATTTGTGTGTGATTTTCATATGTTTACTATTCCCCCGCCCCCTCTCCTTGCTCTTGGTGCGAGGGTGTTGCGAGGGGTGTTTGGAATGTTCGGGGGCGCGACTAATTCGCCGCGTTTACATTTGCAAATTCCGCCTGGTAATCCCGGCAGCTGTGCGCATTTAACGTGTCCGGGGGGGTGGGCAGAAGAAACACGCGAGAGAAAGAGAGAGAGAGGTGTAAGCGGAGCTACAAATTTATACAGAATCCCCGAGAAGGAGTACGAGCAGGAGTGGGAGTGAAAGTCCTGGGCTAGAGCAACTGACTTGCAACAAATTGCGGCAGTACTGCTTAAGTTGCACTGTCAGTGGTGCACTGGCAGAAAATTAAGTTTGGAGCTTAAAGAAGAAATAGGAATTTCTTAAAAAAATTGCCAAAAATGATTCGCTTTCAAATCAAACTCTATATGCAAACCTGCTAAAAAAAAATATTATAAATATTAAAAATAGATTATAAATTTCTCTCAGTGCCTGGGAAACAGTTGCTGGGAACAGTGGCAGTAATGGCTGGAGTTACCTAGCGGTTGGCAGCTATATTGTTGCACATATGCAACTCGGAGCACTCTGGTCCGCAGCTCGGAACTCTGGTTCTGGCAAACCGAAAGCAAAATGCTACATTTTATTGCATAACCACAACATCCAGTATTCAGCATCCAGCATCCAGCATCCTGCGGGGCAACGGGGTGGCGTGTCAATGTGATAAAATGGTGGCAGCTTCCATTCCGTTGAATTTGCTCTTGTTTCGTTTGCTTTGCCTGGCGAGGCGCCTGAAAGTATGCAGTTTGCCTTAAAAAAAAAAAAAATAATAAAATAATCCTTGGAAAAAAAAAAATGTTTAGAGAGGACGAAGCGCGGAAGTGCATAATGAGTGTCCTTTGTGTAGTGGCAGGACTCGAGACTGTACTTAATTTGCATGTTCAGGCCGCCGTTTAGCTGGTCAGCCGGCAGTCCGGGTTATGGGATGTGATTTCCTAGGCTGAATGCCTGGAATTTTGAGGGGAATTACACAAGAAATGTTAATGGTTGCGAATAAAACACTTTTGTTTATTAGGCGACGACTGAATGTCCCTGCTACGCATCGCAGGAATGCACAAAAGGATTCCCAAACCAATTGAGCTCAAAGCATTCTCCAGTTGAATGGGAAATTAACAAAGCCAAGCACGTAGCGAGCCTGAGTGGATGCAAATTGAGTTGGGAATAGTTGAGAGTTTTATTTTTCAAAAAAGAGTGACTAAGTCACAATTAGTTTTAGCCCAAAAGAAAAGTACAGTTAAGGAGGTACAGCAGGGAATAATTAATATTCAATTTCATGATCCTATATCCTATATCCTATAAATCTAGGATTTCCAGAGCTGGTCTTGACTTTCTTTCTCTCTCTCGGGGGAATTCCCTTCGATCCTTTCCATCTGTCCAACCATAATGACTTCTCCTGGCCTCCCATTTCCAGTTCCAATTCCTCTTTCAGCCTTAGTTTCTGTTCCCCATTTGATTCATCACTTTTGCCTGGCATTTAATTGCTCCCCCGAGCATCAGAGCTTGGCAGTTTCCCCGCCAAAACTTGGCCTGAAACAGTGCAAGACAGGCCCGGGCCGGGAAAACACCCTGCAACTTACGCTCTATTGTTGAA
>JAEIIJ010017104.1:0-13878 GCA_018904815.1 Drosophila ogumai | reverse complement strand
CTAGTCTTGGCTTAGCCGAAAAACAACGATAAGTTGATGACTTTTTGGCTTTTAGCTAGCAACTCGAAACCTTTCAACTGCACAAACTCGCTACCCTCCCCTCCGACTTGCAGCATTCTTTAGTGGCTGTTTGTTGCATATTTTCCGTTTCTGTTGCTGACTTTTTCTCAAGCAATTACTTTTTAATTTGTGCAAGCATTTTGCACCAAAACAGCAGCAGCTTCGGTAGTTGCCACGCCCCCTTAAGAGTGCAGCTTCTTGTTTGGCTTTCAAACGGGGCCAAAAGGAACTTGACCTTTAAGGTTAATTTTAACTTGGATTTAATGCCTGAGATTAATGGTAACCTGGATTAGATTAATCGAACTTAAATAACCCATTGACAGTGTGAAGCTGTCAAGTTTACAAAACAAATAACAGCTTAATATGTGCAACACGAGGCGGAGGTGGGGCCCAGACAAATTGTGATTTGCTGTGGCCTTTTATAGAGGTTCCACAGTTTCGGGCCAGATCTATTTTGGCTTTTGGCGAAACAAGCAGCGCCCACACGCGTACCGCTTCCATATGGAAGTGGTATCTCAGACGAAAATTGGAAGTGGTTGACCGCCGTCCTCGAGTCATGTTATTATGGCTATTTTTGGGGTCTTATTTGGCCAACAAGCAGCTGTTGCTTGCACTTCAAAGAGCTTGGGTCTGTCGTCATCGATGCTGCTGCTGCTGCTCCAATTAGTTGATGTTATAAAATTTAAATTGTTATTTATGATCTCAAACAAACTGACCGCAGAGAAGGCAAGGAAATAGTCTTTGGTCGTTCAATCTGATGGCTTTCTTTGCGGCTCAGTGCTCTTTTGAGGTAATTTATGGCCAACTTGGCTCTAAAGAGGCCCATTCTAGGCATTTGCATAGGCATACACTGGCATGAAATTTGTGAAGATTCTCTCTTCGATTTTTTGCCTCTCACAAAAGCATATTTCAATTAATTTGCTTTTGCCTTTTCCCAGGCTTTTCTTTGGATTTTCTTTTTGTTTTCTTTGAATTTCATTTCTTGTTTGCTTTTTATATTGTTTACCCTCTGGTCCAGGTCCAAGACCAAGTCCTTGCTTGTTTTCTGTGTTTTTTCTCTTTAAAGCACTGTACATAGTGCATTATGCACACTCGTGGGAAACTCTTAATACACACTCGTAAATTATAGGAATGATTCATGTGAATGAGTACTGCACTCAGGGGTACTTTGAGCTCTGATTATATTCGTGTTACGACCCTGAGCTCTGGTCACGAAAAGATTCGTTTCGATTCGGAGAAAACAAATCTCTGTCTCTGTTCGATGTCCAAATTCAAGTTCATATTATTCACAAATTATTCACTATTAAACCCAGTCGAGTTTTGTGGCTCCTTTGGCTTTGCTTCGGCTTTGGCTTTGGCTTTGGCTTTGAATTCCTGGCTTGTCACTTCTTTTCACTGGCATTGAGCTGTGCAAATTAAATTTGCCCGAGTCTGTGCACTGCAAAAAATGTTTATTTTTTTCGTTTTTTGTATCAGAGTGCAGAGTGCTGCTTTCTGTGTATTCTGTATGCTTCTTTATGAGTGCTTTCAGTGTGTGCCTCGGCACTCATTCATTCATTTAGTACGTCATTCATTTGCTCGTTCCATTCAGCGGGGAAACTCGAAAAAAAATCCTCGCTCTCTGTGGGATTGAAAATGGCAAAGTTCCGTTTGTGCTCGTTGTCCTTCTCGCTCGCTTACTCGCCTCCCTGTCTCTCTCTCTCTCTCTTTTGGCTGCAAATTGCAATTAGTGTTGACTTATGCTGCGATGTTGCAACACTTTCCCGCTTTTCCGCCGGCATTTTCCTGCGGCTTCGCTCGCTCAATATCTCAGCTGCGCACTTGCCCAATTGAGTCAATGAAAATGCAATTTCTCAGCCTGCGACCTGCTTTTCCTGCTGCTGCTTTTCTCTGCTGCTGCGGTCTGGCTGCCCACCTGTGGCCACCTGTGAAAAGCCACCGTCCGGCGGTATTTTAATTGCCAAATGCTTTGTTCTATGCCGCAGCTGGGAGGCGCTGCAAAACAACAACAGCGATTACACTCCAGTACATTCAGTACACAGAGAGAGAAAATCAGGAAATACTCGTGGTGGTGGGAGAGCAGAAATCATTGTCTACCACAAACCATGCTTAACTCGAAGTTTTCCTTTATTATTTATACCATTTTTCTTACTTTTTCTTTGTTTTTCTTTACCTTTTATTTGGAAATTTCTTAAATTTCCCTCTTATTTCTCTCTGTGAACCCAAAATAATGTCTGGTTAGTTAGTTTTCGGTTTTATTTCCCTTCCAGAACTTCATTTAAAAGCCATTTTCATTGCGATCCAAATAAATTTTGAGGGGGAAGAGGGTGACAAATCGAGTGGCGTTGTCGCCGAGGCTCGTTTACAATGTGTGTGTGTCCCCCTCACCGCTGCCCCTCCCAGCTTGCCACCTCGTTAGCTGTCTTGAAAATTCCCATAAATTAAAGGCAAGGAAAAACTATTAAAGCATTTTGTCGTGGCCAGGTTTGCCATGTGTGTATGGGCGAGGGACTCTGTGTGTGTGTGTTAATGAAGAAAATTAGAGGGGTCATGGAGCAGAGGAGGGGGTATGGGTATTCAGAAGCCCATTACAAGAGACCCAGAAAACACACTGAAAGATAAAGCAGAGATGGGGAAAATTTAAGGGTATATTCTGGAGGTCATTAAAAATACTTTTTGCTTTGCAAACAAATTCGCAATAAATGTTGCTCCTATAATATGTACTTTATATTCTATATATATATCATACACTTTAGATTATCTCTTTTATTTCTTCCTTTTCTCCTCGACTAAATGCTGGGCAAAGTTTGTCCTTTGAAGGACTTAAGTGCAGAACAAAGGCAGAGCGGCAAAAACTTAAAAAATAATATTTATGCTAACTTTTGGCCGGGCTAAAAGTTGTATTTTTCCCCCAGGTAACTAAAACAGCAACAACTATAGTCGATTGTGTGTGTGTGTGTGCGTGTCCCAATGGGGAGTCCCCCAAGCGTACGCACACACAAATTTCCAGGCAGCATTTTGATGGCCCTTTTTCCTCCAGAAATGGAAATGGAAATGGAAATGGCTTTGGGAATGGAGGGAGGGCCACTCTGTTAATAAGTTGCAGCGATTTGTTGCCTGTCTGTCTGTCTGTCTGCCTGTGCCCCTCCCCCCGCCACAGCAGGCAAGTGTTAATTACTTCCAATTCGAATTTGTTTTGGGGTTAGTTTATAATTTCTACCTTATGTTTGTTTTGTTGTTTCGGTATTAATGTGGACTTTTAACGCAAAACACTTAAGGGGAGAGGCGCCGTTTTATGGCAAGTTCTCTGTTTCGAATACCATTTATGTAGCTGTATCTGCATCTGCATCTGTATCTTTCTTTGCTGCAATTTGAGGCCGTCTTTTTCTGTATTTCTCTCTCATTTTTCATTTTTTTTTTTTGTTGAATTGCCCCTGGACCGCAGGCGGGTCACTCGAAGGCAGGGACGTAGTGGTGCCAACAGGGCTGCTGAAAACAGAAAGGGGTGGAGGAGGGGGTAGTGGAGCCAGGGGAAAGGCTAGGTAAAAGGCAGTTAAAACTGCGGCACGTAGTCGTTAACGTTGAAAAGCGCGAAAGCGTAGCGTTGACTGCCAAATGAAAAGCCAGGCAAATAAAGGCCAGCCCAGAGAGGGTCACGTGAGGCAGGGGGGAGGTGAGGCAGTTCTGCAATGGAAGCAGAGATTCGATTACACTGACCATGGGGGGTGGCTGGAGGGGAGGGCAGAGAGTGCTGAGAGTGGGGCAACCGCAGAATCATGCGGCCTTCGGTTGGTTTGAATTGCTTGCTCTCTTCTGCAAAAAGCAAAAGCATTTCAGATTCCATTTCTTCTAGTCCCCCCGCCCTCCTGACCCTATATATCTTCTCACTCCTCCCTTATACCCCTCCTTCTGCTGGTATTCTTTGGGGCCTTTTGCCTCCAGTTCTAGGGACGTCGGGGGCTGGTTAGTTGAGTGCGTCTCGTTGCACTTCATTGAGCCGTGCAAGTGTTAAAAGTGTAGCAAATTGCGTGGTTTTTATGGGAGCGGGAGTAAGGGAGAAAGGGGGGGAATCCCTGCATGAGCATCTGATTGAGAGTCTCCGGAAAGACTGCCGAATAATAATGAGAAGCAAGCTCCCTTACACGACCCAGTTTTCTCTGAAGAAACATTCCTATATTTTATTGGGTTTCTGAGAAATCACAAATAAATACTGGGAAAGCTCTTAAAAAATAATTAAAATATTTGAAATATCTTCATGAATTCTTTAAAAGAGAAGAAAAATCAAAAAAAGTGGCTAGATATGAGGGGATATTTTATTTTGATATTTTATGGCAAATACATAGGCCTAAAAAAATGTCGTAAAGTTCAAATTTAAGTGCACTTATGCTTAGTTAACATTCTAGGGCAGCACAGAAATTAACTTTAAAATCCAAATTAAAATTATTAAACAAACTAAAGGTAGAATTGTGTCTCTTTACGTATTTCATATTTAATATTTACCTTGTGCCGCCTGTGTAAACTTTGGTGTTTGTCTTTGGCCCGCATCTCGCATCGATAAACCATAATTAAACTTGGTCTTAAGGAAATAAAACTCGGCTTTAAGTTTCTTTAGCCGTGAATGATTTAAACTCTACCCTCTACCCGGTTCCCTACGACCTTTGCCCCGAACAGAGGCCGACGGGATATTAATATTGAATTATTTGTCATTGCCCAGCGGCTGCTCAAACAATGGAAAATTAATTGACGAGTTCATTAACTTTCAAATGAATATGCTAACAAGCGAAATAACGGCGATGGAAAAAAAAAAAAATACGACAGGAAAATAAAACTCCGGGCCAATTTAATTTTAAACTGTCGCTAATAACTTTCAACCCAACAGTTGCCGTTGGCCGATAAACTAATGAAGGCTTAAATGATGTATTGTTGTGGCAGCAGCACGCCCCCTCGAGCGACTAATGAGGTGGAAAAAGGCGGGTTGGGGGCTGGCAATAAAATGCAGGCTAATTAAAAAAAAAACAAGCTCATATGCACGCAAAAGTGCTCAACATTTTACATAAAATGTGGAAAATCAGCAAGGGTACATGAACGAACCAAATATATCCTGTAAAAAGAGAGGAGAGTAAAGCTTAAAGTAAGCAACAAATAAATGAAAATTATGCACAAAATACAAAGTTAAATAATATATAAAAATATACATTGAAAATAACTCTGTTAATGAGTTAATATACCCCTAAAACCAATCGTTTTCCAGGTTACTTTTTGTAAAATTCGCAAAAACACTTTGAAAAAGCTTAACAAAGTGATTTACTCCGACCCCTCCCCCTCCTCCTCCCTCGGGTGGTGGTTCATTACGCATTATTTATGGCCGCAAAAGGCAGCCGAACAAAAGGAGAACTAAGCCACCCACATGCTAGTATGTTTAAACAATAAAATGCACTAATAAAATCTCACATATTTTTGACTTCATTAAAAATGTTGCATGGCTCATTGGCTGTTGTTGTTGTTGTTGTTTACACTCACATAAAGTTATTATTAGCCAGGAAGAGAAAGAGAGAGCGTTTCATTAAAATAAAAACTTTTTAAATGCATGCGGCTGATGCGGCGTATACGCAATTTAAATCGTTAATTGTCAACATTTTCCCAACATAAAACACAGACAGAAGAGGGGTGAAGGGAGAGGCAGCAGTGACTCCGGTGAGTGGAAAATCGAAAAGCCACAATGCTAAAAACGTGACTAGGAATAAATTTGCGTAATTAAATTTTGGGTAAATACATTTTAAAAATACAAAAAAAAATAAAAGGTATCAAGACAATGTCTGAAATTTGTTCACTTTTCCAACAGATACTCAAATATTCGAATACCCGAATACCCCTACTTTATATACTACCGATTCATTCCGAGTTTCGATGCCAAAAAAGCCGCACAATTAACTGCAGCAACAACAGCAACGGCTGCTGCTGATTGGATTGGTTTTTGGATGCCGCGGATTGGGGGGAATTCGTATCCAGATTCGGGTTTGAGTTTGGGTTTTGGTTTGGGTTCGGGTTTGGGTATTTGGGGCCTGAAATTTATCCGCGATAATTAAATCGAATGCATTTTTAAGCTGAGCACAAATGAGTGCAATCAATTTTGGTTGATTTCGCTGCAGTTGCACACGGCGTATGAGTGATTTTTACGATTTAACCCATTAAGCGAACGAAAGATTCGCCCAGCTCTAGCGGTTAATATGTTCTCATTAATCACTCGCCTGCCACGGCGACTTTTGATTGATATTCAGTTGAGTTTTTGCATATGTGTTGGAAAAGCGGAAAAGCAGCATGCTTGTACCACATGTAATTTAAATACCTGCAAAAGGCGGCATAAACATATCAGATTTAATATCATTTGCGGTTACTTTATATGTTTTATTATCAAGAGAATTTATTTCCTAATAAATCGTTCTATTTATATCAGTTCCCTTGTAGCTTATTGAGTTGTGGCTGCCAATTTTTCCACGTCTTATTGAAATTCATATTGACCAGGCTCACTTACAGTTCCTACAGAACCCCAGGGTGAGGCTGGGCTTTGATTACAGCTCGCTTTCGCTTTTGCTTTTGCTTTTGCTTTTGCTTTCGCTTTGGGTTGTTGGTTTTGGTTTCGGTTTTCATTTTCCATTTTCCAACCCTCCCCCCACCGAAAAAGAACACCTCGCGATACCGAAAACAAAGCCAAATGGAATTGCTGTGGTCTTCGAGCCCAGGAAAGTCATCAACAGGAAGGGCCTCCCGCTTGGCCGGAAATGAATAAAATATTTTTTAAAATTAAATATTTGAAATGGCAAAGTTAACATAAAAAAGAGCGAATTATGCGAGCGGACAAACCGAAAAAAAAAAAGTAAAAGAAGGAAAAGCTGGCGAGCGGATGTGGCGGCCGTTAAAACACTCGCAATGAACTGTCGGAAGCAATCCCAGCATCCAGGAGGAGGAGGCTAAGGAACGATATTAATTTTATGCAAAGTGCGGCGAGGCACTCAAGTGATTGTCCCCTCCGCGAATGGACTCAGCCCCGGCTCAGCCGACTGGACATAATGCGCCAGCCCGTAGGTCAAGCAGAAGTCTTGGGCTGTGTGCTTCTTAACCACCCACCCCGGGGGGTGAAATGTTGCCTGCTCCATGCTCCACGACGAGCTGCTGACAAGCTGTCTAGGCCTTGTTCCGAGAGACATGCAGCCCAAAGGGCAATCGTGGCCGAAACAGCAGCCGAAGAGCCTGGGCAAAGAGCAGAGGCAGAGGCAGAGGGGACTGGAGTGACAAGTACGTGCAAGTGATACTACAGCGTACGATGTACTTGACTCTGCCTCATCGTACTCATGTTGCAGTTGCAACACAGTTGCTGCTGCTGCTGCTGCTGCCTGCCTGCCTGCCTGCGTCATATTTATTACACTTTTAATGACAGCGACAACGGCTGAGCCGCAGACTCCGACTCCAACTCCGGCGACTCCAGCTGCTACTAATCTGTGACATCTATTACTCCGATCCGCTCCTGGCCTTACACTGTCAGAAAAAGGTAGATAAAATAGAGAGCAACTGGTCTTAGATGGGATTTTGTTTGGTTCTTTTCCTGATTTCTGTTTTCCTGATTTTTCTTCCTAAAACTTTATTTACCTTTCAACTGCGTTTTGGGCTGACTTTGGTTTGTGGGTTGTGGGGGTCACTAGGTGCTCAGGTGAGAGGTTGTCAGAGGCCAAGGCAAGGCCTGATGTCGGGGCACGCGCCTCCTTCTCCTCGGCCCCCCGCCCATTTCCTGCTGAAGCTGCGACTGAAGTCGAGTGCCAGAACGGGACTCTGCTGGCATATATAGATTTTTTCCCTTCTTTGGGGCCTCAGTCTGGTATAACTCCACCTCCTGCTCCACCGCCTGCTTCACCCCCCTGCTCCTCCTCTTTTTCTCTGTGTATCGGCATGCGGAGATACCCACAATCGGAGAATAAGAAGAATGGCAACTGCCGCAGGAGGGGCGCATTTTTATGCGCTTTAATGAAAATCCTCTTATGCTCGTTGCCCGCTGACTGCAAAGGCAGAAAGCGAATAGAGATGCCGGGGTATATGTATGTCTATATATATATATATATTTCTTTTTTTTTGGTAGGGGCAGTCACGAGCTACTGCTGCGATTGTTATTGTAACGTGATTGTGAAAGCAAAGCGGCTTAAAATAGGTAAAGGTATGGTAAGGTAAGGTAAGACAGGGGCCGGAAGTAAGCGGAGGAGGAAGCAAGAGCCGTGACTGCAGAATGGGAACTGTGATTGGGGGATTACCTATTGAAGGTCAGCTTGTTAAGGGGACTACTTTACCACCTACTCTCTCTCTCAGTTATACTTAAGGTTCAATAGGGCTTTTTTTTATTTATTAAACTTGTTATTATTTGACAGAATAATTCCTTTAAAAGTAAGCTAATTCGTGTCACTATTTTTGTGATATATATTTTTACCTTTATTCCCCAAAGTCACGGCTTACTGCAATGGCATCTCTGGCAAACAAATAGCCCGCAACGTCAGGCTGCTTTGTGCCAAGTTTTGTTTAAAGTTTACTTTGGTTTTTGCATGGGCCGGCGACGACGACGACAACGACGGGGACGATGGCAACGTCAAGCGTCAAGGCATCCTCTGTAGCAGCACCAGTCGCACTGTCCCACTCCCGAGCTCCATTTGCATCCACAACCGCATCCGAGGGGCACCAGCAGCAGCAACAAACAAACTGAAGAGTTGTCGACGCTTGACGATGTCGTTCGTTGTTGTTGCCACTGCTGATGCTGATGCTGAGGCTGAGGCTGAGGCTGCTGCAATGTCGCGACGGTGACGTTGTCTATTTACCTTTGAGTTGGTTAAACCCGATGCCGGTCTGCTGCTGCTGCCGGCTCCGCGTGTATATTTTACTAATTTAGATTAACCTGCAGCAGGGAAATTCTATCGCATTGCACACATGAGCACGTACATGGCAGGGTTCCAGCCCAGCCGAACCTGAACCTGGGCCCCGTCCTGGCAATTTAAGATTATGAACCACACGCAGACACCGCTGTCTGACTGGGCGAAAGAAGCGGCGGGTCTAGGCCTTGGCATATGCTTCATTCTGGCGCATGGCCAAGCCTCTTGGCCGAGTCCCTGGCAGCCCTGGCAGGTGCAGGTGCAACTTAATTTTTTGATACACTTGCCCAGGCAGCGGTGTACTTCAGCTAGTTGCAATATATTGTATTTTTTTTTTATTAAAGTCTTTTCAGTTAGGGTATCTTTTAGTGCGTCTACTATACCTCTCTAATCCTCGAAACTTACTTCGTTTTTTTTTTTTTCCCCCTGGGAGGTCTCTGGGAGTTGGCTTGCTCCCGATTGCCTTGCCAGCAAATTGTAATTGTGGGAATTAGCAGTCAGCGGACAGAGTCTCCTCTCTGCTCCTCTCTTCTACCGGCCACGCCTCCTATGGCGGCACGCCCTCGTACCTGACGGAGCGAGCGAGCAACTTCATTGCATATTGTAATTGAAAAGTTTAATCAAATTATAAGCTAACATTTTCCGTAATTGCAATTGAGTTGAGCATTTTGCCACAGCAACTCCCACAGCTACGTGCTTCGATATAAGCTAAATATATATACTGTATATATATGTATATATACTATATATCTCTGGTCACTATAGCTGCGGAACGTGCCAAGTGCGGGTGGTCAATGAATATGCATGGGTTTGCCGCCGCCTCTGACTCTGTTGCTGATGCAGATTGATGGGGCAGGAACACGATATAAGGCCATTGAAGGGGCAGTTTCCTCCTTGGATTACTGATATATTAGATAAGAATTAGCATTTCCTTTTGAATTTATTAGATATTAGGGTTCTTTTTTGGTAGTTTTTAAATTAAAGTAACAAAATCGTAAATAAAGGAGAGATTTATAATGGCAGATATTTGTTATTCCTAATAATAAATAAATAAAAAGAAAGAGTCTAGCCTTGAGTTTTAAATTGTAAATATATTTATATTAATATATATCCCAAATTTAAAATATTTTAAAATATTTATACTTAGGATCCTTAAGTTCATTGATCTTTTCCGAGACCCTGAGGCTTAGTTTTGTATTTCCCGGAGGCTAAAAACACAGGAAACATGGCAAGTGAGATTGCAGCAATGTCGTTTGATCTGTTCTGCCACCCCTTGTCACCTTGTTCCAGCTCCGCCTCTGTGTGTAGTGGGTCCTGCCCAGACTCCACTTGAAGTCCTGCCGCCGCCCTCTGGGTTCTCAGTTCGTCAGTTCGTCAGTTCCTGGGTTGTGTTATGAAACATTAAGCACTTTGCAGGCCGTGGCTAAAGTTTTGGTTGCTTGCTCTTGGGTGCCAAGGAAGGGGAAAGGATAAGGGTAGGGGTAGGGGTACGGGGGTGGGATTTAAAGGTAGGATAAGGGTTTAGCCAAGGGGTAAGGGGGGTAAGTGAGATGGTTACAAAACATTAACAGACATTAATTTTGCTTTGCATGTGTCGAGAGCGTTGCTTGTGTGGGTTGCAATGAGGCTGCTATCGCGGGCATACATCAGATCAGACCAGAGACGGGCTGCACTGAGAGAAAATAATTAAACTATTAAACAATATATTATACAATATTTTATTTACAAAAAATGAAGAAATAATTAAAATTAAACTTTAAAGTTATTGAAGATTTTTCTTGAGAGTTTTTTTTTTTAGCATTTATTTCTCTCAGTGCTTACTCACTCTAGCTGGTGTCTGGCCGAGCTGGAGCTGCACGCACACGAAATGTTTGCCGACATCTAAGATTGCCAAAACGTAGCCGGCGGGTTACACAGTAGCAGCAGCAGCAGCAACAGCAGCCGCAGCAGTTGCCGCTTTTGAACAAAGCGGCGGCATTGAGGGGTCAGGGGTTAGGCAACTCCTCTGGCAACTGGCAAACCTTGTTAATTGTTATCTATGTGGCCGCCTGTGTGTTGTCCTTCGATTTTGTTCCGACGCCCACAACGGCGACAACGACTCCCCACGGCCCGTGGAGTTAGTCAGCGGCTCATAAACAAGGTTGAAGCCTGGCGAGAGGGGGGATGGAGGGGGCAGAGTGGGTGGGTGGGTGTCGTGGCACAGTGGGTGTCAGGCAGGAACAGGTGATGGAGTCTATAGGCGCACTTATAAATATTGTATCTCCGTTTTTTCGCGTTTATTTTAATTTCTCACTCTATTTTGTGTTTATATTATTGTTAAAATTAGTTGATGAACTAGTTAGTTTAATTTGTTAAAACTTTTTGCTTATCGGTTCTACGATCGGTTTAAAAAAGAGTTTCTGTCGATTGTCGCCATTGCTTCGTCGTCCTTTATGGCCGCCACCCAGGTTGTGCCCCCCTTTCTTCCTTCAACTTGCCTCTATCTATATATTTTTCTACCCTTTCTTCTCCTTGTTCCCTGCCCCATGCCCCCTCTTTTTTCCCTGTTCTTTTCCCCGTTCCTCTTTCCCCCGTTTCCACTCTTTTACGCTGTATCTGTGCGGCAAATCACAGTTTGTGCGGTGAACGCGGCGTATACGTAATGCTGACGCTCAAGAAACAGTTGTGTGCAAGAAAATAGGACTGGAAAAATGCTGTGCAAGCTAACATAATACCAACATAATGCAAAATTGGCATATTTAATTGGAAATTCCATTTAGAAATATTTTAAAATAAATAAAGCTTTTGGAAAAGGAGAATTATTTTTTTAAATTTATGGTTAAGGATTTATTTAATGAAATATATTAAAGTTTCTACAGTCTGTCTTGGGAATTTCTTGTACTTATTTTTGATATAATCTTTGACTTATTTTACTGCCCGCAGCTGTATGTCTGCGTATCATGACTATGCCGCTGAATGGTGATGGGAAAGGGACAGAGACTGAGACTGGGACTGGGACTGAGGCTGCTTCTGCGACTAGGAACGGGGGATAGCAATGGCTATAAAGATGGGGATGCCCTGGCCTATGAACCTGGCTCGCTGCCAGTTGTGGCCATCGTCATCTGCCGTCTGCTCGGTGTGCGCCTTTTGAGTTAATTGCGTTTTGCTCAATTTAATATTGAATTTAATTAGGGGCGCATTTTTGCTAGGTAAGGCACGCACTCCTTCCCGCCTCCAGAAGGGGGGGCCACCCAGGACACATTAAAAGCTCTTAGGGCAAATGAGCAAATTAAATTTGATATGCGAGGACGACGACAACGACGACGATGGGACAGTGCCCCCGTTTTGCGGGTGGCAAGTATCTGAGTATCTGGGAGTATCTACGGGCATAATCCCATAAAATTAATGCCTTTAATTGAAAGTGTTAAGCATTCTGGCCGCTGGCAATGGCAAGAGCATCAACGCGGCATTTGTTTAATTGCGGCTTCCGCGAACTCCGCTGGAAAAAGCCCCGGGGAAAAGTGAAAAGTGTTGCCAACAATTGGCAAACTAATTGACAAATTGGTGCAGCCCCAAGTAGGGTAGCGGGGCGAAAGAGGGGCAATCAATCGCTCATTAAAATGCTGTAGTTGAGCAAGAGGAGCGGGGGATGGTAAAGGGGGGTGGGTATAGGGATGAGGCAGGGACTTGGGCACGGGTTCTCGGGCGCATTTGCAACTCGTTCGCTTCGCCATGTTGCATGCCACAAAATCATCAACACGTTAATTGAATTGTTGACTGACGCACACACACTGGCAACCGGGGTGAAATTGCCGGACACGCTCCGTGCGAATGCGGTTCACCGCTCTTGGGTGCGCAGGCGGCGGCGGCGGCGCCGGAGACACAGAGGCGGAGGCGGAGGCGGAGGCGGAGGCGCGCCCCTCTTAGTTGATGGGAATGCGTTTGCTTTCACGGTTCGCTTCGCTCCTGGCATGCAATGGCCAGCAGCAACACCCATACGCTGAAAGAAAATGCAGCTATTTTATAATTCTGCATTAAAGTAATGTATCTCAGGAAAATTGAAGGTATAAGAGCTCTAATTCCCAACTGGTTCTAGCACTAAACTATTCGTATTCACGCTGAATGTTAGACTAAATATAAATAAACTATAAATATATATATTCTCATAAAAACATTTTATTCTCCCATAAAATATATACGGCTTTAAATATATTCACAAAATAAAAACAAAAATTAAATCAGAAACTTGTTAAATTTTCTGCCAGTGCAAAAAAGAGACTGGGAACTCGAGGCGAGTCACGTCAGCGCCATTTTCAAAAGCCTCCCCGACTATAAAATGGCTGCAAGTGGCAGCCACGCTTTGTCTATGTCTATGTCTAGTCCTGCGTGTCTGTGTGTGTGTGCGGGTGTGTGTGTATATGTGTGTGCCTGGTAATTAATGAAATTGCAACGCATTTGAATTTTAATTAAAACAAAGCGCGCAAATTACGACAGATGTGAAATGAGAGAAGTTGCGAAAATAATGGCAACTAAAGCACAATGTCACCTGGCCATAGAAACTAACTAACTAACTAAATTCTTTGCCTAAATATATATTCATTTAAATTCTATTTAATTCGCTGAGGGATCACAGCTTAAAGCTGAAGACTCTTTGATTTTTCAATCGCTGCTCGATAGACTTGCGGCTGCTTTGGTCTCCCAGCGGGACCATTGCCAATTCCTTGGCCTCGGCCTTTTTAGCAGCTAAATTGCCAGCTTCCGTTAACTTGCCCGCCGGGCCAAGGCAGTATAGAAAAAAAAAATAAAAACAGGCGAAAACGAGAAAAGTACAAACTAACTTCTGCCTGTGGCTACCTGTGGGCCATTGAGGGAAATATCAGAGACAAAAGCTCAGGCAGTTCGAGTGGCCTGCCTATTACAAGTGTGGGGGCACTGA
>JAEIIJ010017102.1:0-10477 GCA_018904815.1 Drosophila ogumai | reverse complement strand
AAAAAAAAAAAAAAAAAAAAAAAAAAAAAAAAATGGGGCAAAAAATATAAGAAATCTATAGTAAAAGCTTGAAGCAATAAGAAATAAAACGGAAGAATGTCTAGTAACACTCGTAAAAAATTGTACCAAAAATAGGTCTGAAAAGTCCCAAATATTTAGACACGAAAATAACATTTTTATGAGTATATTGATGCGACAATGATACATTAATTCTATTATAACAAAAGCGTATTTGACCCCAAAAAGTAGGCAATACTTAAAGTCTTAGCTTACTTTAACTTTAGATTTAGTAAAATATAAAAAAAAATTTATATATTTTTATATTTCTTGACTCACTTTACCTTTAAACTCCCCTTATTTTCTATATTACCCGAAATCAAAGCCTGGCAACCACCTGCTGCCGCTGGCCATTTAATGCATTACGTGCATCGAAAATCTAAGCGCCAAAAAATCGCCGACTCTCCCCAACAGTCCGAACCGAAGTTGAATGAAATTAAATTATATTGCCAAGCGGAACGGTGCCAATGGACGGGAGCCAGGCCAGACCAGGCCGAAAGCCATCGGAATGGAACCAAGGAACTCCCGTGGACCGATGCTGCTACTCCTCCTCCTCCTCCAGTTGCACAGCCCCTAAATTACCGTCATATATAACGCCCGCGAATTTCCTTTTGTCACGATACTCCACACTCCCCCCAGAGCCGCCTCAATTGCCGTTTTCATCTCAATCTGCCTCCAAGGAGGAAAAGTTTACCCGGCTAATTTCCACTTGCACCTACGCGGCGCGAAGCTTCTGCGGCTTCTCCAGACGAAGGAAGGCGACGATGAAGTGATTGAGGCAACAAAAGATGCAATAATTTATGCCTCAAGAACGCATAAATCTGTCAAAGTTGCTTAAAAATTATATAAAAATAAATAAAAATCCAGGAATGGAGAAGCGTTCAGGCGCATCGAGGAGGAGGTGTAAGGTGGCTGCCACCAGTTTGGGGGGAAAAAAATAAACAAATAAAAGACAAAGCAGAGACATTGTGTACATACATATATATACTCTTATTTATATATATACACATAATGTGTTTTATTTTTCTTTGCTGTGCTGCTGCCCCACTACACATCTTCATCTGGCAGTAAACAAATTAAATTATTTATCGTTAATTGTTTTCTTCTCCGCTTTGTGCCGCCAGCTCAAAGAAATGCTTCTGCTCCGGTCAGCCATGCTCTTCTCAAGCGTCGCCAGATGGAGTGTGGGTGTGGGGATTGGACTGGGAATTGGAATAGGAATAGGAATATATAGCACGGGGATCAGCCGGCCGTTCGTCAGTTGTCAGCTCATCAAATTGTCTACTTTCTGCTGATTTAAGTAGTCGTGTGGGCCCATTAAAAATAAGCACCGCCACGGCAGTAAATCTTGGCGTTCTTCTCTTGGTCTTTAAATGTCGTACTATATACAATGTTTATATATATGCATTTTGCCTTGTTTGTATTCACGGAAATATCGGGATTTAGGGGGCTTTGGAAATGCAGGGATATGCCTGGGAAAAATCTCTGTGTAATCCGATTTTTTTATAGCTCAAATTTACACTTTACACTTGTCACGCATGGGACTTATCCAAGAAAAAAAAACAAACTAATAAATAAAATAAGCTTTCGATAATTAATCGGTAATAAAAAAATTTATATTTTAAGCACTATTACTTTCGGTAATTCATTGATATAATTTATCACCCTATTGATAAGTTTTTGCAAAACAAAAAAAAAGCCTTATAAAAATTAATATTTGTATTTGAAATATTTAAATATTAATTGTTTAAAAAATCAAATAAAATTCCAAATCTAAATCAAACTAAAATGCTAAAAGACCTTCGATAGCATATCGATAAAATCGATTGGCATATTTTCCAGCTCAATAACTTGGCAAAACAAGAACAAACTACCCCTAAAAGTGTTATTTGTTATTTTGCAAAATTTTACTTTGAAATAAATACTGCCCAACAACATGTTCTATTCCATTTTATGGCCAAAATGCCAGTATATACTTAAAGACTGTTACTTTAGTGGCCCCGAGTAGCTGTGTTCTGTGTGTTCGCCTGTTAAAGGGTGCATTTAGTTGTCACTCGAACTTTTCGATTCAATAAACACAAAATGCTTCTTGCTTGGGGCAATGGCCCAAACTTGAGAGGGAAAAAGTAGAAATATTGGCACATTGTGACAGCTATCTTACTTCCAGGAAGAAAGATAAAAAGAAGTCTGAGACCTGCTTCACCATCCTGCCTCCAAACTAAATTTGTTTTGCAGACAGAAAAAAAAAAAAAAAAAAAAAAAAAATGGGAATGTGCCCTGTGAATTCGATTTTAACATATAAATCTAAGAATTTACAAGCAGATTTAGTTTTGTGCCTTTTAAGCTTAGACTTATTAGCATTCAGAATGGCTTTACAACTGCCGTCCGTTCGTGTCTTCTCAGATAAAGTTTAACGAGTTTTTAATGGTTTCTAGAGGTGGTTGGTGAAAAAGGGGAAAGAAAGAACAACTAAGCACTTTTCCGCCAATTTCAGACGAAATGCCAACAATATGTTATGCATTTTAATTGTTGTGTGGCTCTTTTGATGATCCAAACATCCGCATCAGCAGCAGCAGCTGGCAGACACAACATAAACTCTAAATCCTGTATTGGGCCAGAAAGTCGGGCCCAGATTAGACCCCGAGGTTTTTTTGAACTTTCCCCCCAGCTCTGGCAACTAATTAGTTTTGCATTTTTAACAACCGTATCGCGGTAATGGAGCAACTGGGAGGGACTCGACAGGCAACAAATGGAGATTGCTGATGCACTAGGAGAAAATATGGCATTAAAAGGATTTTTTTAGAGGATTTCTTTAGATTCTTTTTGTACATTTTCTAAATAAAATAGAGCTGAGGATATGGCCCTCTAAGGTTTATTATTTTTTAGAATATTGAAAGAATTATTTAAAATAATTTATTGTATTGTATAATGTATTTAATAATGAATTTATAAGTTTAAGTTTGGAAATTGTGTGCATTTCAATTTCAATTCAATTAAAAAAAATACAAAAAAAAAATAAATTAAATTAAATAAAGTTACCTAACAAAACACATGTTGTTTTTCTGTATATTTTTTAACGTGTCGGTTTGAGGCCAAAGAGAATCTGAAACCAAAAACTAATGCCTGGAAAAACAAAGTTTTGCGCAAAAACCGCTAAGAGCGCGCTGTCAATCAAGCGGCCAGACACACTGTACGTTAAGTTTTTGGTAGCAAAAGCACCCAGAACCACAGCAGCAGCAGCAGCAGCAGCACCAAACACCACCACCACCAACAACACCGACACCACCACTCCAAGCTTGTGAAACAGCCATAACACACCACCGCAAACCCCGGACTTTGCTCTGGAGTGGAGCTGTCAGGTATGGCATGAATCGCCATGGGCCTCGAACCCCGAATCTGAGAGACCTCAGCCCAAGGAGGAGTCTACCACTACAACTTGGGTGGTCCTGCGTATTGATGCCGGGCATCATTCCTCCTCCGTCTGGCTGTCCGTCGTCTACGTGCCCGTTCAAATTCCGGCTAAGGGGAATCACAATCTTAAATGCAGGATTGAATTAGGGCAAAACTGTTATAAAGAATAGCATAGCGGGTTGTCCATAAATAATAAGGAGGAACTATCTTCTTCTCATAAACTATATATAAACACACCGAAAATTTATTGCTAGAGTTTTGTATCTTTTGAATAATGATTTTAAATGATTTTAAATACTTTTAAGTGATATTTATAGAAACCGAAAATATTGACACTTTTACTCTAATAAAACTTGGCAGATTTGGACACATTTTAATGTAATTACATTAGGGAAAATTACATTAAATAATAAGAGTGACAGGCCAAAGTCGCCCGCCAAATGACAGCCAATTTGCCAGCACACGGCCAAAAGGAGCAGTACAGGCACGACCAGGAGCCAACACCACCACCACCACACAAAGTCAAACGAAAACCAAGACAACATCAACTCGAGTCAAGTCAAACTGAGGGAAATCCTGGCTGGCTTCATCAGGGGCCAAACTCTGACGTCTCGTTACGTTTGCTTTTTACAGAATTCGACACTTGAAGTCTAATAAATAAGTTATGACAGTGACCGCCGAAATGTCCCCTTCCCGTTACCGTTCCCATTGCAATTTCCGCCGGAACTGGACGTTCTCCTTGGGGGGCGGGAGAGAAGTCACCTTGAGTGGTCCGGGGGCCATTGTTAATAGCCACTGATGCTGCCTGAACTTTGACCCGACCAACCGTATATCTTTTTGGCAAAGGAAGAGATATGTTCGAATTGCTCTCGGTACATCACCTCGGTACATCCTGGCCAACCCGGCCTAGACCAGGGACATTTGCTGACATTTCTGTTGGCCTTTTTCCTACACCCTCCAACCCTCCCCCTGCCTCTAATGATGCGACTTCTTGTCAGCGACTGGTTGGCTAATGGGATGTGGGTTGTCCAGGTGTCCGTCCGGGGCTCAAGGTGTTGTCATTAAAAATGATAAATATATTGTGTAATAAAATGAACGGACAGCGTGTTCCCCCGGTTTTTGTCGCATCAAGGACGACAAGATTGTACCTGTCATCTGGGATTGTGCCGTCGCCTTTGGAGCTGCCTGCCTGCCTAGCTGCCTGACCAAGTTTGCCAAGCTGACTAATTTGAGAGAAGAAAAGTGCCGATGATTGTGCGAAAAGGAAGAGGAAGGAAGTGTGCTTTTCTACAAGTTACGTGCCAGCAAAATGTATATATTTGTTTCTACTTTTTTTTTTGCAAGTTTAATATTTTAGATAAGACCACTTAACATTTTGTTGGCTTCTTGACGGTTAACTTCCTTTGAACGGCATGCGATATGAACGAACAATTTACTAGGCGAATTGCAATTGAGAAATATAATAAAAATAACATGGGTTTTTTTACTACTCGGGCGCCATGTTAAGGGGATACTCAAAGAGTAGAATAAGGTTGGTATTTTCCTTATTTGATTGAATAAGGTATTTAATTTTTTTTTTTTCTAAATTATTCAAAATATTTAAAAAAGAACTTACTTCTATTTATTTTCTTATTTTATTTGTTAGGGTTTTAAATTTTTTCTAAATTATCAAAACTATTTTTGAAAACTAAAAAAATGCTGTAAGCCTATTTTTCTTTAAATAAAAAATGCTCTGGCATTACATAAGTGATATTATAAAATCTAATGATGCTGATATATCTATATTTTATCAATTATTTTCCCTCTAAAATACAAAATATATTTCGAAAATTTAGAAAATTTAAATCAACATTACCATAAAATGTCAAAAAACTCAGTTGCCATGTTAAAGTGGTCTACCAAAATACCAAAACTCTCCCTTTTCTATTCAATCTGCTATTAAATTGGTAAAACCCTATGGGTTTTCTATGTAATTAGCGACTTAATGAGATGAAAAAATCAAACAATTAAGCTCCGGATAGTTGATAAACCACCAAACTATCATGATTTGTCACGGCCTGATGGGTAATTCGTAACTTAAATAAAAAGTGTTAAATGTTCACTAGAAAATTTAACTAGGTGAATGAACAATTATTGTGTAACTTTCTAAATGAGAACACACACACATACAAACACACACAACCCATTCACAACAAATGTTTTGTTGAAATCACAACAATATATCAATCTGCTGTTGCTGCATGATGTCAAAATGATTTTATGGCATTCCATTGGCAGGAGGGGACCCTTCAAATTTAATGAGAATGATTGCCGCCGCCATGAGGGAGCCACTAGCCACTATTGCGGCATTGGGAGTGATCGGAGTGCTTGTCGGCACATGGCATAGATTACGCGTGACCCCCGCACCAACGAGATGTTTGATTGCCGCCACATAACAGATGATTGGCATAACAGTATTTGGCGGCAGTGCCCAGTTTCCACCCAGCTCCCAGCTCTCTGCTTTTAGTTTCCAGTTTCCCAGTTCACAGTTCCCCGTTCACAGTTCCCGGTTCCCTGTTACCAGTTCCCAGTTGGCTGTGAAGTGGAGCGAATAACCGGGCTCACGGCAAATAAACGGGCAATAGCCAACAACAGCCAACGGCCAAGAGAGCCAACGGGCCAACAAAAGCGACTAACAACACGTGTCGGGCCTGCTGCTGTGCCTTTGTGTTTGTGGGCCAGAATCTGGCAGTCGTCGGTTTTCGGGGCTCTCTCTGGCCCCAACCACCAAATCATGCAACAATAAATCCAAAACAAAAACCGAAAACAACAAAAAAAAAAAAACATTCACTTAACAAGGCTCATAAGTAACATGACAATTATTAGGGCTTCTAACATACGGGAGTCGCGATGGCTCGGGGGAGAAATGTGTACTAAAATAACACAAAAAAGGAACGTTATACTGAGGTTTAGGTTTAGGGAGTGTTTCGGCTTTAGAATTATCTAAGTAGAGCCTATTTTATATGCTTGTATTGGCTTTTGTATTTAATACACAAAAAAATGAATTGATATAAATTACACCGATTACAAGCCTTTTAAAATGAACGAAAACCAACATTTTAAATTCTTTAAATTATTATGAACTCGATAATTTCAATAAAATATCCATAAAATATCCATAGAATTTGCCATATAAAATTATTATTTAGTATATACATATAATACACCCTATTTATATATAGAATACATCTAATTCCAATTTTTCGATTAAATTATTAAACCCTCAATAATTATGTTATTATATTTTTAATAAATGTAATTAAATAAGACATTTATATTTTCAATATAATAACGATATTGTGTAAATAAATTTATATTTACACTAATATTTTCGATATAATATCGATATTGTGTAAAGGTATTTAAGTCTTAGAGGATAAGCCTGGTATTAGTTAGTCAACGATATATCAAATATTGCATTTAATATCGAATTGACTTTTCAAGAGGGACATATCGATAGGTATACACCTATATTTCATTGCCCTTGCCCTGCCTTACCCTAATTGCTCCCATCTACATACGTTAACCACGCCCACCCGAATCCCTCGCTAATGAACTTAATTGCTCGCCATAAGACTATTAGCATCGCACGGCGACTGCCACTGTTTGGAGTCTTCCCACTAACCAAACTGTTTACACATCGCCACTTGGTCACTCGGGCATGGGATCACCCACGATCGGCGGGAACAACTACATATATAAATATATACTACATGTGAGTATTACTGCATAATCACCTATCGCCGTCCGATGGCTCCTGAGTTATGGCTCAATTAAATCCGAGTGCATGCAGCTGCTGCCGTTGACTTGGCGAATGGCATTCATTACTCATTCTAATTATTCAAACACACTTTTCCTACGGGTGAACAAGTGAAGGTGAACCGCATTCGCTGAAGGGCCAAAAGGGGGAGACCAGACCAGACCAGACCAGACCGGACCTTGGCAAACAGTTCTTATAATTATTAACGTTACCTGCAACGAGAGAGAGGGAGAGAAAAAAGAGAATGAGTATAAATTCAGTATTCAGGTGGAGAACTAACTGTCGGCCCATTAACAGGTATTTTCCCTGGGATGAGCCCTGTAACGTTGCGTTGTTCTTGTTGTAATGGATGAGGAAATAATTTGTGCTGCGAGTAGTACACTACCATATATAGTATGTGTCTGTGCCGCCTCTCTGCCCTATGGCTTTTTCTGTGTTATTACTTTTATTTTTGTTTTCGATTTTTATTGGATTTTTAATCAAAAGACAAGCTGCCGGCGGACGCCCTTTACATGTGACTATGTAGGTCATCTATGATGGACGTGGCGGACGTAGTAGCCTCCGTCGCCGTCGCCGCAGCCGCAGCCGTATCGCTAGTGAGTTCACAAAGTTCACGCGGAGCCCCGACACGCCATGCCACATAGCGTCTTTTGCGGATCGGGGATCGGGGAAGAGAGACCTCATCCAAATACTGAGCCTAGTAGCTGGAGTGGAAAACCAAGTAGAGGCAAGGCCCGTCAACGGGTTGCCTTCTGCCTTCATTTTTGTATTTTTTTTTTGTACTTTTTTTTTGTACTTTTTTTTTTGGCATTTTGATTGGCTTTCGTGTAGCGTAATGTCAAGCACGGTGCTCAATGTGGGCCGCTGTCGTGTCCGGAAGGCCGGTCTGCGTCTCACCACCTGGCGGGACACCTAGCTAGCAGACCCGTGACCTTTGTCACAACTGTCAATTATGCAATAAAAAATATCCTGAATTAATAAAGCCCATAAAGGTGCAGAAAGGCGGCTCCAGTAAAAAAAAAACAAGAAAATAACGCTACAAAATTATGGGCTTGGTCTAAAAACGAGAATAGCTAAAAGAAAAACACTTTCTAGGCTATATTTAAAAGGCATTATGTGGAGCTTGGTAAATATTAAACTATTAAGAACCTTGGAAATTGGTTAAATTAAAAATGTAAAGGTAATGTTAACTATACCATAAAGCACATATGTAATAGCACAAACACTTCATTCCTGGTATGCTAGAACCAACTGGAATTTAAATGTGCACTCGAATACATTTTTTTTCGTGATATTTTTAGGGTTAATTCGTCATGGTTTTTATAATAAAGAAAATGAAATGTTAAAAGTGTAAACTTAAATATATGTATCTTAAATAATATCTATAATTTTTCTATATATTCCCCATTAATTTCCGCAGATGAAAAGCGTAAATCAAAGGATCTGGAAATTTAAATTTTTATAAAAACTTAATCACAGTCACACAAATGAGTGGCATTAAATCATCCATTATCCGCTAATAAATAGCTTATCTAGCAGAAATGTTGACTCTACGCATTTGGCTAAAATTAATTTGTAAAAAAACTGCAGCCGGGCAGGGATAAAGAAACTGAACTGTCTACTGTCCCAGATGCCGATTCCCTTTCGCCATAATCTGCAAACAGCAATATGGCCCAAACAAAAAGCATAAAGCATACGTATTTCGCAGACGCCAAGATATTCGTGATGAATAATAAGCGATTAGCGACAAGATGATGAGTTGGCTCAGCTGCCAAGGCAAACACGTTTAGTGATTCAACCATATTTTCGCCTTAAACCCATCCTGCGACCCAAAAAAAAAAAAGGGGGGAATTTTTAAAGCTCAGTAATTCATCCGAAAGCCTATTCCGGGGACACAGCGCCTCGGGGGAGAAGAGCCCCAAATCAATTCGGCGACAATTTGAAATCCGAGCAGACTTTTCGTTGGGGCCCCAAGGGGAATACCAAAATATACCCAAAACATTTGCCATACGCTCCCCCGGGGCCTTGATGAGCTCAGCAGCGTGGCAAAACACCTACGGACAACGGACTAGGGACTACCAGAAGACCCAAAACCCACACCCAACACCCACTGCCACTGCCACTGCCACTTTTGTGGGTAAATAGTCGGCATGTGTCTATAAAGCAGCCGGTGTCCGTCCAACCTGGCCAATATATGTATATACATTATATATGTATATATATTTATGCATGCAACAAATAATAGAGCAACTTGACTTGGTTGGAACTTTCGTGTGTGTTTGCAGGGCGGTTTGGAGTGTGCGAACACGCCCCCACCTTTGCCGGAGCTAATCAAAGGTTCGGATTGCCCCTTAGCCAAGCTAACACACACACATATGTGCTCCAGTGCCTGTGGGTCAAGTGACCAGGACGACTTTGCTTGATTACAATCACCTAATGTGCCCGAAGAGAAAATTCATTGATTTTAAAGGTAGACAATTGCGAAATTGTAAAGAATTTTAAGTTTTAAATAAGGAAAACCATTTGTTTCTTTATTTTTGTTAGTTTTCTGCAATAAACCCATTATAAAAGAATTAATTCTTAATAAATTAAATAATTTGTCTATAATTTTCTAATTGAAATCTAACCCTGACCTCCACCAAAATTTAAATATTTCTCATTAACCCGTTTTAACCCTGTTTTTCCCACGAATTTACTGTCTCAATGCTTACAATCATGCTTTTTTGATAACTCTAACGCCTTTGCTCTGTTTTTTTTTTTTTTTTTTTGGCTTGACGCCTGCCTTTGCCTCTGCGGCTAAGTGTTTCTCTAACCGCAAATTTTGGTCTTTTTGTTGCCCTGAATTCGGGATTGCAGGATTGCGGAGACTAGAGAGTCTGCTTCTGGATTCCGCCAGCAATTTGGTGTATTCATTTTGGTTCGCGGTGGCAGTTGAATTGCTCCTCATTCCTTTTTTTTTGCATCATTTCGTTGGACTAACGATCGGAGTGGTAAAATCTGTTGCGCGGCTACTTAAGTCGGAAGCAGGAGGAGCTGGTACCGAAGCCAGAGGAGCGGCAATAAATATTTATTATGTTCGCTGCTGTCGCATGTCTGGGATTCCTTCGTTCCGATTGCCTTGTTCGGTGTTCAGTGTTCGGTCTGCTGCAAGGAATTTGCTGACTGACAGATAAAAGCGAATCGCCTGATGCAAAAAATAAAACAAAAAAG